>OZ025219.1:1520000-1530965 GCA_964019055.1 Anthopleura xanthogrammica | reverse complement strand
CTAATATTTCTAAAGTGTATTTATTCAACACTTACCAAAACAATAACATGCGTTGTTGACCCAAACAATGTTTACATTTAAGTTTTATTAAAACATTTTATTGCGGTATGAATCTCCTTTCAATCAAGTGATGTCAATAATATTAGTGCTTTGATTATATTACGATCTGGTGCACATACACGTTATGAGGAAGAGACGAGACGAGACAGGATCCAGGGATAGGGATAGGGGGAAGAGAACAAGAGAGATGGTGAGGAGAAGGAACAGAGAATAAGAGAGGAGAGGAGAGGAGAGCAGAGCAGGGCAGAGCATAGTACTGCAGAAGAGCAGAGCAGAGCAGAGCAGAGCAGAGCAGAGCAGAGCAGAGCAGAGCAGAGCAGAGCAGAGCAGAGCAGAGCAGAGCAGAGCAGAGCAGAGCAGAGCAGAGCAGAGCAGAGCAGAGCAGAGCAGAGCAGAGCAGAGCAGAGCAGAGCAGAGCAGAGCAGAGCAGAGCAGAGCAGAGCAGAGCAGAGCAGAGCAGAGCAGAGCAGAGCAGAGCAGAGCAGAGCAGAGCAGAGCAGAGCAGAGCAGAGCAGAGCAGAGCAGAGCAGAGCAGAGCAGAGCAGAGCAGAGCAGAGCAGAGCAGAGCAGAGCAGAGCAGAGCAGAGCAGAGCAGAGCAGAGCAGAGCAGAGCAGAGCAGAGCAGAGCAGAGCAGAGCAGAGCAGAGCAGAGCAGAGCAGAGCAGAGCAGAGCAGAGCAGAGCAGAGCAGAGCAGAGCAGAGCAGAGCAGAGCAGAGCAGAGCAGAGCAGAGCAGAGCAGAGCAGAGCAGAGCAGAGCAGAGCAGAGCAGAGCAGAGCAGAGCAGAGCAGAGCAGAGCAGAGCAGAGCAGAGCAGAGCAGAGCAGAGCAGAGCAGAGCAGAACAGAGCAGAGCATACAGGAAAGAAGGAAAGGAGAGGAGGAAGTAGGGAAGAGAAAGGATGTTCGTTTAGTCCATGTGCTTCCCTTATCACAGTTTATATAGTCCCAAGCACTATCAATGGTAGTTGTTGGAATCAGTGTTTCCCATTTTTTTATTTAAATTACTTTTATAACAAAATCAACCTTTCCATACAGTAACCCTCATTGGCTGTGTTAGCTCTTGTTTTGTTTCTAAATTATGAACATAATCTGATGGCCGAACCCATATGTAGTTATCCTCAGTATCTGGACCACACCTTTAAAGTGATGTGATCATAATGATAGGACAGTTATCATCTGTCTGTCTGTCACATCCCATCCTATCCACAAGGTTATGGCTATTCGATTCATTCCTATCTGTAATGCTATTTCTCTTTATCCTAACTATCAGACTTTTACGATTCGAAGCGTTACGATCAAAATTACGATATCTCTTGAAATTCTTCCTCGCAGATTGTCCATCTTGGATTATCCTATTACGAAAGGCCATTGAGTTATTAGGCTGTCGTCGCCGAAGAAAACTACAGCTTCGGAATTTTTTGCTTAGAGATCCGAAAATAAATGGATTGATTGCGCTATTGCTATAGACGAGAATGTTAGCAAAAGTCAGTAAATCATAGTAATGTTTATAATATTTGCCGTCGCCAAAATCGTACCATAACCACATTATATGGAATGGTAAAAGACAGACGGCAAAGGCTATAACAGCGCAAACGAATATCTTAACTACATGAATATTTCGTCGGGCATGGACTTGGAGAACCATTCGACAAGCGATAGAGGATCCGAAGGCGTTTCTAAATAAAGAACTTCCGCGTTTGAGTCGAACACCCACGCGAATGTAAGCAGCAGTGATGATGCTTAGGGGAACGATGTATAGAAGGACGAATACACTTGCTGTAAATGCCTTCACGAATACAGGGGCTGGCCAATTCTCCGTACACTTTAAGCCATCCATCTCTAGTACGACCATATACGGGGAAACAAGAAGAATCGCAGTGATCCATAAAATAATTATAGTCAACAGGACATACTTTCCTGAGATTTTAGGCTTTAAAGGTTCTATTATTGCTCTGTGACGTTCGAATGCCATGAATAGGAGCGTACCAACAGCAACAGCCATAAGAACAGTTTGTAGTGGATAGACAATCTTACACATGAACAAACCTAGAGGCCAATAGCCAACAATACGTTCCATAATATCAAATGGAATACTAACTACACAGCATAAAAGATCCGCAATTGTTAAATTGATGATAAAGTTGTCACTAATTTTTAGCTTTTTCTTGTACATTATGGAACAGAATATGAAAATGTTTCCAAAAGTGCCAACGAAGATGATAGCAGTGTAGCAGATAAGCTGGATAACTAGAATTGTTTGGTTTGAGCTGATGGTGTTGCCTGTGGCATTGGATGAGTCCCTCGTCCAGTTTCCCATCATTTGCACCACAAACTAGCCAAGTCGACGTTTCGTCTAATGATAATTCTCACCTTCTTTCATGTTCTCTTGATTGGCTTGATTTTCTGCTCTTGTATCATTTATACGTATTTAATAATCTTTTTATTTTGATCGATTTTGATTTATGACCGAGACGTTTTCGTCTATACTTTTATAGTCTATCCGGTGTCTGGTTTGCACCTGGGTAAAAGTCAAATAAATATCTCACTAGTGTGTACTTATTCTCTTCTTTTTGCTCGCTTCTTTTTGACCAGAATCAACAATCTTTCGAGTCCTCACCTCTCCTCTGCAATGTAGAAATGAAATTTAAGAAATTAGTCTTCTCAGCGCCGCTTCCTTTTCTACCTTCAAAATTAACCCTAACTGTTTTACATCATTGAGAAGTGTGCGATAACACAAGGTTTACTTACAAAGCAGCTATATATAGTTCAAAAGAACGAACAACAAACTCACAGGTGGGCTGATATTCAGCACGTTCAAAAGTCTGTTATGATAAAAACTGGCTAATGAACTTTGGCATGGATTACTTGTGAGGGTTATGTTGAGAAAGGAGTGACAATTACAAGTTTAAGAGAAAGGAAAGGAAAATAATGTAAATGTGCATGTGATTTGATTGGTTTGTAAATTTTGACATCAGTCATTTATGAAAGAATGACGTCATTTTTTCTTTTCAAATATTTCTTCTTTTTTCCTTTTTTTAAAAAACTTGTTTTTTAATTTTTATCTTTCTGTTTCTTTCCCCTTCGATTCTTATTTTCTTTCCTTTCTCTTCTGTTTGATCTTTGTCCCTTTGTCACCTTTGTCTCGAAATTCATCCACGTTAAGATAGCACAGCTTTGCTGGAGGTGGCAAATGAAAATTAATAGCTTCAAAAAGATATCATTTTTCGCTTTAAAAAGTACTAAAAATCTAGATCTAAGTCTCTTAGCCAATCTATTATAACAAAACCATCACGTTTGCAGAGATTGTAGTAAGTAGTATAGTATAGAAAGATGCGAATGATTTAAAAGTTATATAGCATGACTTATATATGGAACACCCCCAATGCTATACAATAATCATGTAAGGTGGACATTGATATAATTTTTGCACCTAATTTTCCGCTTAATCTCGAGTCCCCTATTCGCGTAACACGGTATGAAAGTCCGGTTTGATTAAAATGACGGACGTTCAGTTAGAAGATAAACCAGCCCTAAGATATTCGATCAATAAAAGGTTTTAAATTTGTATAGTTGTGAATACTGCATAGTGAATTGCAGTTCGAGTCATCGCGGTAAATTGTAACGAGAGTCTTTTTGAAGCCAAAAACCAGGCTAAACCAACATGTTTTACCTATTGTAGCCAATACATCTCTATTTGTAGAAAAACAATACTTTTCTTTACTTTGCATAGTGAATTGCTGAGCTTGAGTCATCGCGGTAAATTATAACGAGAGTCTTTTAGAAGCTAAAACCAGGCTAAACCAACATGTTTTACCTATTGTAGCCAATACATCTCTTTTCGTAGAAATACAGAATACTTTTCTTTACTTTGCATAGTGAATTGCTGAGCTTGAGTCATCGCGGTAAATTATAACGAGAGTCTTTTAGAAGCTAAAACCAGGCTAAACCAACATGTTTTACCTATTGTAGCCAATACATCTCTTTTCGTAGAAATACAGAATACTTTTCTTTACTTTGCATAGTGAATTGCTGAGCTTGAGTCATCGCGGTAAATTATAACGAGAGTCTTTTAGAAGCTAAAACCAGGCTAAACCAACATGTTTTACCTATTGTAGCCAAATACATCTCTCTTCGTATAGAAATACAGAATACCTACCTTTTGTATAAGACCTTGTAGCCAATACAGAACACTTCACTATACTTTGCATAGTGAATTGCAGCTCGAGTCATCGCGGTAAATTATAACGAGAGTCTTTTAATCATAGTTTTTCTACAATACCGACAATACAATAGTCTTCATTGATCATCCTTCATGAATGAAGGTTAGTATTAACTCAGTGGCAAGCTGTATTGAGATAAATTTTGTTAATGAATTGTACGAATTGCCTACTGATTTTTAACGAAAAAGTGTTTGAATCACAATATATTTTTAAACCGAAATTTAATGTTGATTTCCTGGAAAGAAGTGGAAAGAAAAAAGGATCTTCCGATGTTGTTTTTGAGATATTCCGAATAAACACAAGCGTATCAACAACTTTTTAAGGAGTGAAAAAGAAGTGAAAACCAACTTTGTAAGAAAAATTCATAACGTCACCGATAATCAAGTTTTTGACGTTATTTTCTTTCTTTCAGGAAATCTAAATTAGACATAGTTTTCCAGAGTATAAGTGAAAATATTCAGAAATGTGGTTAAAATTAATCTTTTGCTCATGTGTTCTAAAACTAAAACTAGTGCCGAAAATGTACACTTACCGCTTTTTATACCACATTTAGGGTCGATGTCCGTGTGATAAAGCAGTGAATAAAACCCGTATTACTGAAATAATACGATATACCAACTGTCCAATAAAATCGACCGATATATAATACTTTAACCAATCATCGCGTATTATTTTGTGACGTTACATCGCTGTTTATAAAATTATAGTTCTTTACTGGTGAAACTTTTCAAATCTGTTCTTACCTTCTTTGCCAAATTGCACACAAATTAAAAGAAGCTTGCTGAAGTAGAGATCTAGAGATGATGTTTACTAGATAAGGTTAATGCACCTTGCAACGAAGTTCGTCTGGAAGGTGTCTAATGCTAATCACTGAGATTGCTCTGCTATTCGCTTCCTTATAAAAAATGTATGGCCTTTAGCTATTCGTTTAAAAAATTTGAATGTATATAGACAAACGATTTTGAATTATTTATTGGATAATATTACTAACGAGAACTTATTTATTATAATTACTGCTCTTTCTCTTTCTCTTTCTCTTTCTCTTTCTCTTTCTCTTTCTCTTTCTCTTTCTCTTTCTCTTTCTCTTTCCCTTTCCCTTTCTCTTTCTCCTTCTCCTTCTCCTTCTCCTACTCCTTCTGTAATGGCATATATGATGCTGCAAAGCATTCGGTAGTTCATAAACACAGAATGACAGATGTGGACTACAACAGGAAGACTCACTTGAAATTCAAAAAGAGTCCAAAAACTGAAGAGACGAGGGAAAGAAGTTTTTTGTTCATTTATGAAAGGGTGCAATCAACTGAAAAGAATGAGATGAATATTCAAGTCGATTTTTCAATTGGTTTGTGAATGCGTCTATCAAGTGGAATGATTTCTATTCACTCGCCAACTTTAATTACAGCGCGACGCGTCTTACCGTAGCCACCCAACAAACATTTTTTACAAGTTAGCCAATCAGAAAGCGAGAATCTGTAAATTTGCATGTGAACTTGCTTTGTTGTTACCGCAAATATTTGAACTTTGGAGCAAGAACTTGAAGAAAATGCTTAAAAATCTCTATTTCTGAAACCAGTTTTGCTCTTTTGGCTTGCTGACACTTAATACTTTCGTAGGCAGTATTTTTCATGTGGAAATTCTTTGCAAGAAGTGATTTATCGTACTTGTACGAAACTTTTGCAGGGTGGCCACGGTAAGGCGCGTCGCGCTGTAATATAATAATAATAATTTAATTCTTAATAATATAGCGCCATTTCCAAAAAAAATGACCAATAGCGCTTAACAATTAATAACATAGATATAAATATAACATATAGATAATAATAATAATGAAACTAAGAGAATATAAATATTAAGTGGAACATAGATAACATAGGTTTTTAGCTTAAAATATTTATGGTGTCATATTCATAGAAATATATAATTACTAGTTTCTGAACATCAAAGAGCGAGCTGAAGAGTTAAGCACACTCAACAAGAACTGAAGCACGTTTCTCGTTGATGTATTGAAAAATTAGACGCTCAGTCTACGCATGTAATAGACGAAGTTATCCTTCAGCAATAAATTGGATATCCAATATTCTGCAATAGGCCTTAAGTACTAACATGTCACGTGACCACAACCCCCTTAAATCAAGCACCAGTGACAAAATAAAAAAGAACATCTCAAAAGATACTTGTGCCATAACAATGAACAACACTTGTGTATGTTGAAATTACGACTATTGTACAACAACAATTCTAGAGAAGTTTTTTTTTGTTATATCTTACAAAATTAATATTTTACTACCTTGGGAATTATTGCAAACCATTACTGTCTGATTTCTGCTCTGTTGTTACAGGGCCGAAGCAAGTGACGAAAAACTGGGAGGTACGAAGAATTAGCAAAAAATTTTGAATAGGCAAGAATTTAATGGGCAATTTCATGCATGTGCTCTTTTGTATACAGCTATTTCAAAAAATACTGAATACTACATACTGAATAGTGCATTCCAAGACCGAAATGCATTTTGGGTCATGCTATATAATCTCGACGTTTCCCAGTCCCCGCGCGACAAACAAGTACCCAAACCGCGCAAATATTTACAACAAACAACGACGACGATGACGATGATGATGATGGTGGTGATGATGATAAGAAAAGTTTGATAAAAACAATTAATACAGATTAATCATAACTTCTAGTCTGTTTTGTTTTTCTTTCCTTTTTCCTTTTCATTCATTTTATTCTTTCTTCGCTTTTTTTTTACTTTTCCTCTCTCTCCAAACAAAACGCGAACATGCTGGTTAATTCGCCGGATCTTACCCCAGCGCCGCAATAATTCAACCCTTATCGGTCCAATAGAAACGATAAGCTTCCTACGGTAATCTTATTATCTTCGACCTCACCAGGCGAGAACAGAATCCGATCAAACGTGTCATAACAATACTACAAAATCGTTCTTCATTCCTGACTTTGAGCAATGATCAATGATTCGTTATCATAAACATCTCACCAGGAATATCTCGCAAATATTTAAAAAACCGTTCTATACGATGTCGAACATGCAAAATTAACTTAAATCAAAATCTGTAAACAAATTAATTTTTTATAGTTATTTACAATGACATTTTCAGTCTGGACCGAATAAAAAATGACCGCAAGGAACGGAATTTCTCTATCAAATCAATACTTAATCTCACTCGAGCAGTCAATATTCGAATAAAATCTCCCGAAATCTAGTTAAACAAAAACCTGGAAACTTTTCCTTTCCAAATGCAACGATGTTAGTCATTCCTGTACTAAAAAAATACTTTAAATTGAATGAAATCTTACCTTTTGTTCATCCAATACAAGTTACTAAATGCTTGTATATATATTTCACTTCATTTCGAAGAGAATAAAAGGAAGAATGATATAGGAACTTAAAGCAATTCCCGTTTGAAGGTAATCAGTTCAGACTTATACAACCTCGTCACCCGTCGTGACTTTTGAATCCAACATTAAAACTTTGCAGATGGAAATCGGAGTTTCCTTTTTCGTCTTTTGTCATGGAAACCTCTGACATCCGCCGATCGCGTGATTAGTTTCAGTCAAAAGCATTAAGAGCAGATAGATGATAGATTAATGGATTTAACGAAAGAAATGGGCGAAGAGTTGGAAAGTCGTGGTACTGCCTAATAGACCCCTTGCAGCACGTCGGAATGCAGCTCAATTTGGAGGGAAAAACAAAAGGTTCCAATTCTCAAGAGATTAAAATTTTCTTGTTTTGCCCTCTAAATTGAGCTGCTCTGACGTCACGTGAAAGGCGTCTATACCGGTGATGTTATGTCGTAACACTCAAATGGCTTCCTATTGTTTCTCTGTGTGTTTAAACCAATCAGAACGCATGAAATAAAAGTAGATATCTCAGCAAAGTATTTTTCCGCGCTTTTTCCACATCTATACATTTTAAACATACTTGAAATATTTTTATGCACGTGCCTATAATGTGTTGTAACAAAGCAGTTCTAATCCAATCATATACTTGACCAGGTCAAGAACTATTATACTGTGTTATACATCACCGAGTGAGATTACAACATCCGAGCGAAACTGATATATGTATATTAATTTTATCCTATATCCCACACCATCGAAAATACAGCCAATCGAAATGCAGGAAAGCTGTTGTACACTCGGTGGTATTCGACCGTTTTCTCCCATCAGGCATCGAGGCCTTTGTGTCTTTTCAATGGTAAGGCCCAGTACGATCAGACGTCGAACTTTTGCCGCGTCGAATCTAATTGCCTTTGAGGTCGAGCGCTGTTTTCTCTTAAACTAGTAGAAGTATGTATACCAAACTTAACACATATCGTCTCCTGGCGCTAAGCAAAAGAGCTGATGCCTTATATGGTAGTTCTCGGCGTTTTCTTAGCCGCTGTCCTCAAAGACAACTAGATTTGACGCTGCAAAAATTCGACGTCTGAACTGTGCCTGAGAGATAAAATAGTTACACAATGCTGATCAATTCGAGTACCTGTCCATGGAATATCCCACATGTCACTTGTATTTTCTTAATTAGCATGTGTGTATGGGAGGGATATTCCATGGTATGCCGCTCAGAAACATTATATAACTAGACTTATAACACAACGATGAATTGTCGCGTGCTGCCATTGGTTCAAAGTGGTCACGTGGCATATTTTCCACAGGTCGGATTGTAACACTAAATACACAAAAATTCCAAAAAAAATCCAAGATTCTTTTACCCATAAATATAGTTGTATACACCAGATTCAAAAACTGTTGTCCGGTTTCAAAAAGGTTGAAGCTGAGACCGAAGAGTGTTCTGGGTAAACAGTTAATGAGACCATATTATGCATACTGCAGTTTTTCAGCTCTCGAACATTGATTCAAGTTCCCGAAAAAAGCATTGTATATATAAGTCTGTATGCAAACACTCTCCAAATGCCCAGGATATCAACTACCCAAAATACCCCTCGGTCTTAGTTTCGATGGTTTAACCATTTTAACCCGAAAACTATAATTTCTGAATTTGGTATATACAAATACTACAATAAATAAATAAATTACAAAATGACAGACCTAAATTTCCCTCCTGCATTAATATATAATTTAACCCCCTATTTTAAGGTGATTTTAGGTGCGATTGCCGCGGAGATTTTTGAAAATATAATAAATTTTAGCTCATGCTTCTAAAGAGACATTTGTCCAGGTAATCTTGGTGTCTTGAATAAAACTTTACAAGTTAATCCTTAACAACTATTAACAGTGATCAAAATAACCGCAAATTGGTTCTTGAAATGTAGTGAATTATGGCCCTGTATCGAGCAGTTCGTGATAGTAAAGGGATTATGAATAAAAATCGATGTCAGTACCTTCGAATTTTTTATAGATACCACGAAACAACGGATCAACGTCGGGGCACGGCTAACTCAAAGGAAAACTGGAGAACACTAAGAAAAACCCTCGAATCAAGGGAGAGACCTAACAAACTCTACTCACATTTGATGCTGAGTCCAGAAATTGAATCCAAGACCCCAGAGGCGAGAGGTGAGTACTTTGCTGTTACTCCAACCTTTATTCCTACGTGCAGTGAATTTGTTAACAACGAGTACCAGCTTTCGTAGATCTTAGTTTTGTCGCCTTATCTTTACAGCCACCTGTACTTCAAGTCACGTGATGACTTGCCGCCGTTTTTGAGAAACTAATTGGCTTAACAATTCATGGTGGTAGCATTAGGTGTTATCTAACAAGCGGCTATACCTTGAATACAATGAAAAATGCAATTCGAAATAATTCCAGAACAATACTAAAAAGAGGGTCCTGGAGGGGGATCCTAATCCCATTTCTCAACCGAAAATATTGCAGAATACCAGCCCAGTCATGCAAAATATCAGTCCAAGTTATAGAGTTAGACTTAGAGATATTTTGCGCAGTCCAAATCCCAGTCCCAGTGCACGAAATCCCATTTTCCCAGCCCAAAAAAAGACGAATCCCAGCTCCCATTTTACCCCCTAAGGACCTTTTAATTAAACTGAACTACCACGCCAAAAAAATCTAGATTTGATTATCAAAAATTTTCGAACTTTGTAGGGTTATCATAGAGCATGTATTGTTTTAAGGACATTAAGGACTGGGAAAAGATTATATTTAGTAATCAGGATTGACTTGCCTTGTTTTGGTGTTTTCAACTCGTGAACATTTCTCATCAAATATTTTAGTCTGTACCGATATTGTCTCATTTAATTATTCTAACTTTATTACAATAAATATATCCTTCAAAGATATATCGAATTCGAATATCATTAGTTATTTTTCCTGGAATAGTTAGCAAATTAAAGTAAATGAAATAGAAGGCTTTCATTATTAGATTTCTTTAGTCCATTTTATGGTATTTTATTTTCTCTTAAATGAGCAATTTTCCTCAGTAAAACTGAAGTTTTTAATTTAAAAATTAAACCCCGTCAGAGACGCCGACAATCACCGTTATTTAATTAATATCTTAAACTCCATGAAATAATTGGTACTGGCAGGTGGAGAATGGTGTATTAGTGGCGTGCAAATGGCGTATTCCGTACAAACAAATTGGTTCTTTATGAGACAATCAGGACATTTCTTTTTTCTTGTTTTTTTTCCCCAACGGGTTCAAATTTGATCTGTGAGTTAGCCGTGTCCTGACTTAGATCAGCCCAGAGGTTGTTT
>OZ025219.1:1490000-1515000 GCA_964019055.1 Anthopleura xanthogrammica | reverse complement strand
TCTCTTCACTCCTTTTTATTTTTTTCATGGACATTACTTTATTAGCTGTATGGTATAAATGCCATATTTCATATTTCATAAATTTATATTTATCATTATTTATTACCGTTATGTCATATCATACTGGAGCATAAAACGACCGCTTAAACATTTTAACGTTTTTGCAAGCTATATATTTTCAAATTCTATCCTCGCTGTTATCGCGAGACGCGACACATAAATAGGAACAGGCGTAGCTCAGTTGGTTAGTGCGCAGCCTTCGGAGCTAGAAGTCCACGGTTTGATCCTCAGGATTTCCACGTCTGTTTTGTTTTCTCTCTAATCAGTGTAGCTTCAGCTTTGAATACTCTTAAAACAGAGCACTAATGGAGAGAGGGGGTAAAGTGCGCACGTCGGCTTCCTGGGATACCAGCCACGTAGCTACGACGTTAAATATAGGTACTTTAAGTTATCTTTTGTAATTTCCTCTTCAGCCTCTAACGGATAAAAACTTTACAATTGCGGCTTCAAGAACGGAAAAATACTGCACGTAGCACTTTAGAACTGTCGTTCGTTTTATAAATCTTTTTAGATATACACGTTGAATTATCTTAACTTTTTAATCTTCGCTACAATATGATTAACGCACAAAGAACTTCTGTCAAGGTTTGGACACTATACTGCCGCAACTGTTCAAGCCATCCGACATATTAAGAGATATTTCTAAAGTATGTTATAGCCATCATTTTTTAAAGAAATCTCTATTTTTTCCGCAATGGCTGGGCGCGCGCAATCTTCTTGATACGAATACTTTGTCTGGCACAAATATGCTAAAGAGATATTATTCAAAATGTCACACTATCTATATTTTTCTGACACGCATTTTAGCAGACTAGCCAGTCTAATGATGTCAAAGCTACTTAGCTGTCGGAAGCTAAACAAAGACCTATCTTTCCCCCACGTCTGAAGGCTATACACCGATATTTTGCGCAAGTTTGTGCGTTTCTTCTTGCCAAAAAAAGACCGGGTCTATGTTTTCTTAACTTACTAAGGGCTGCCTTAATGTCATCTCAAGCAAATTATTCATTTTTTATTATCATTAATTTTGAATAGAACGAAAGTAAAAAAAAAATCGTTAAAGAGGAGGTGGATGGTAAAAAAACGTGGCTGATTCATAGTAATGACTATGTTACCGTAATTCGATCTTTTAAAAAACGTTTTGCCATTGGTTAACACCGAATTGAAAGCCACTATAGTGTTCTGGAATCCCGCACTGTACACTTGAAGCCACTGTCTTGTTATGTTCACTTTACTCACTTGAAATCCGCCAAAAGGTTTCCACGCTTAGACAGCTGTCACAAACATAATATTTTGTTTCTCTATCTTTCTCTTTTGTTTTCTCACGCTCTGCGAACTACTGAATTCCGAGGTTTTTCTCGAGCTTCTAGAGCGCTTACGTTTCTTCATAGCATTCTGTCGCTCAGCTACAAGAGAATTGATTCTCAATGCGTAAACAATCAAGCAACAATGACACTCTCTTCCAGTACATAACTCAATTCCTCGCACGGTTGAGCCTATTTGTATGCTTATTTGACGGAATATAAACGGATCAATGGCACTGTTAACGTACGTTAGGATGTTGCTGAAGACCAGAATCTCCCGAAAGTGTTTGTTTTTCCATCCATTCCCAAAATCATGCCACAACCACATTACATGGTTAGGAAACATACAGATAGTAAACACTACAAAAGCCAGGATAAAAATCTTGGTTATTTTCAGTTTTTGAAGTGCGCGCTTTTGTGCATAAAGGGCATGGGTTCGACTGTGTGTGTCGCCCATCTTTTTGAACCGGACAAGATCTCTTTGTAGTTTTCTCCCTGCGCGGACGTACGAAAACCCAATCGCAAAAAGCGGGATGACGAAGAAGAGAACAAATACCGATAATGTGAATACTTTCACGTACCAATCTTCAGGCCAGTTTTCGAGGCAATGTTTTCCTTCCAGCCGTAAGACCAGAGCATAGGGTGTGATAACGATAGCCGGAACAGCCCAAGCTAAAAAAATACAAAACTTGGCCATTTGCGCTGTCATGCGTGGACGAAGTGGTGCCATGACGATTCGATATCTCTCTAAACTCATACACAAAAGTGTTATCACAGACACTGCCATTAGGATCGTCTGAAAAGGATACACCATGAAACACATGATTGAACCGAAGGGAAAGTCTCCAGTAACGCGCTCAATAAAATCAAATGGTACACTAATCAAACATGTTGCAAGATCAGTAACCGCTAAATTCGCGATTAAATATTCGCTGATTCTTCGCTGTTTGTTTTTAAATACATTCCAACAAATGATTCCATTTCCGAAACTTCCAATCACGATAATTATACAGTAAAGAGTCATTTGGATGTACCATACTGGGGTCCGTTCGCTAATTTCTTCACCGAAGCTTGTAGAATTTACCATTTTGTGTGTCTAAAACTTCCAAGCACCAGAGTCTATTACCTCGAATCCAATTCGACCCCTTCGCAGACTGACTTCTCAAGATGCGTCTGATTTCAAAACTTTGATTCTTAATTACTCAGTCGATGTAGGAACTGCCTTTCTTGATGATGAGGTGTTCAGACAAATAGCTTTAATTTTGCCTGCTGTAGTAGTTTCTAGAACGAAAATAAAAGATATTCACTTTGTTAGTTGGTCATAATAGACAGCTTTTCTGGCGCGCCCTGCGGGAAGTATACAGACAATGTAAGGAAGAGGGGTATTCTCTTAAGAGTGGATCTTTTCTTTTCAAATATTTAACACTAGTAAAACTAAGATTTCTTCTAAAACATTTGTAATTTTAGAAGGGTTTCAAGAAACTAATATATATCGACACAAACCTTTATGGTTGGGATCTTGTTAGAAATCACTCGTCGAATTTACTTTTCAAGTAATAGAGACATACTTAGCCGGATATTTCTTCAGAACTAGCTGGAGGCTTACTCCTTAATGAAAGCATACGTCATTCCATGGTGCGCGTTGCTATGGTGAACAGCATTGGATTGGCTTCCCTGCTTAGGGATTATTCGTTGTTTTGGATTCTGAACAAAAGAGTCACAATATTGGTTCGTCGTATTGTAATGTAGAGGAACTTTGAAAGCACTTTCATGTTTTAATCAGCCAAAAGCTAAAGTCAATCTCTGAAGACTTTTAGAGAATTTGTTATTGTTTTTAAACGGCTTAGCACACAGCTGTGGCGAGCTGTCGGGCATTTCTTTTCACCTAATACTGGTTTATCTACATCCGCGAAGCCACTAAGCCACAATAATAAAAAAACTCAAATAAATACCATATATTATTTGTGAATTCATAGCATTTTAAATTTTGGATTTTTAAAATTACAGTGAGGACACTCGAACCATGAACACTTGATATTTTTATATTTTTTATTTTATGAACTTTCTACTGCTACAAACCTTCTGAAAATGAAGCACTGAACTCAAATAATCTTATTGTTCAAAATAAATCATATTTCCAATCGATTCACACAAGGGATAAAGGAGGAAAAAAGTATGAAAAAACCTCAAAGTGTTCACGGTTCGAGTGTCCTCACTGTAAAAAAAAAAATTAATTTAATTTTTTCCTATTTATTTGCGATAAGAAAATCTCAATTTAAATACCATCTTTTTACCATTTATTTTTGAATTTAAAGCTCAATAAATTTTTAGATTTTAAAATTTGAAATTTTTCTCAATTTTTTCCATCTTTTATTTGTTTGCTAGTTTTGCATCATTCTTTTATCTTAATACTGCACTTTTGTCCTTCCATCCATTTGTTCATATCGTTTTCCATTTTCGTTTTCATTCTATTCAATCTTTTTTTCCATATTAGTTTTTTTCCTTTTCTGATATTTATTTTCAAAAAATGCCTCGTATCAAATTTTCTTCCATTTTTTTCTTTCTTTTTTCTAGTATTTTTGCTTCGTATTTTATTAGTTTTGTTATTTCCTTTTTCCTGTTTTCCTTTCCTCTTTCGAATTCAAGTCTCTATTTTCAGTTTTCTTCGTTCATTTTTCCTGCATATTTTTCCATCTATCACCATCCAATCTTTCTTAACATTTATTCTTTTTTAGAAAAAAAATTGCCTTTTTTTGCAATTAAAAATTCGTCTTTCTTTTCAAACATAATATAAACGGAAGCTAACGTCTCAAGATATCAAGCCAAAAATTATACCTTTTTCTTCAATTAGACTTTAATCACTCCAACAGTCTGATCTATACTTATCTATCATTAATATGAGTGCTGGGCATCCGAAAACAATCGTTCTTTCCGGAATTCGAAACGAAGAAGTTGTTTTTTCGAGACCTACAGCTACGCGTTAATCAGCTTTTCTCCTGATAATAATAATTTTAGTGGAAAATTTGATGGTTTGGTTACAAAATTTGAAGACTTAAAATAGAGCTGTTCACTCAAAAAAAGTAAAATGTTTCCTGGCCGGCGTTAGGATAAAAATACCACAAGTGCGTTTCATTGGAATTTGATCCCCCAGACGGACAAACAAAAAGACAAAAAACGAGGTGTATGACGTTAGCACTCTACTTGGAAATCTATCAAGTGTTTTTTAGTTAGATCGAATCAAGCAGGAATCCAGAAAGACATGAGGATATGAGAGATTTTAGGGCATAAGGAGAGTGGATTACAAACAGATTGAATACTATTGTGTTTTGAATGTATGAACGAAGGAAGGAAGGAACGAACGAACGAACGAACGAACGGACGAACGAACGAACGAGCGAACTAACGAACGATCGAACGAACGAACGAACGAATGAACGAATGAACTAACGAACTAACGAACGAACGAACGGACGGACGGACGGACGGACGGACGGACGGAAGAAGAGAAGCTTTGCCACAAAACAAATAAATACGTAAATAAATATGATAACAAAAGGGGACATATTATCACTCCTTTTATACATAAATATACATACAAAAAGTGAAACCGTACTTCTCCTGTAAACACCCACATTGATTGACGTACGTGCTGAGTAGTTCTTCAAAATTCAAATGCGTACGTTAATAATGAATCTATCATGAGGGAAGCACGGGTGATGTACACTGCTATAAATGTACTGCTTCTCATCGCTGTGGTCACGGGTTCGTTTCCTGGAATCAGCATCGTATGTGAGTAGAGTTACTTGTTGGTTTTCTCCTGTGCTTCGAGGGTTTTCTCCAGGTTCACCGGTTTTCTCCTCTCTCCACAAAAATCAACGAAATTCCATTTCAATTATTGAATTAGGGCAAAATGTTTGTTAGCCACTGGCTATTAAGGTTACTGACTACTCTTGAACGTTCAACTTGAGCCCACGATGTGCGCGCGCACAAAAACCGCGCAAAACCGCATAATAAGAAATTTTATGGAAATTTTATAAAAAAGCGTCGTATGTGTTTTTGTTGTTGTCGTTTGAGAAATATTTTCTGTTCATTAAGCTAAGAAAGTCCTGAATTTTTGAGCTTGTTTTTAAAAATTTTAAAAACATATTTTTACTTAATCTTCAAAAATAATGTTTAAAGTAGTTGTCCTAAGAAAATTACTTCCATAGCTTTCTTAGCTTTTGAGTTATGATTTTTTGTGTTCAAAGCTTGGTTTCCGTCATTTTTCCTTTGAAAACTTGTCAAGATGGTAATATTCAAAATTCATTATCTCGAAAACGAGCTCGGGATACCCCATTTTTCTTTTCATTTCAGTTTGGAATTAGCATTAAATTCTGTGTAAAATAGCATTATAATTACTCCTTGCTAAATTAGTCAGTCACCTTAAAGTAGTACCCTCGTAAATCAAGGAAGATTGATTTGCATCGTAGATCACAACAAGGGCGCTAAAACTATAATTCTCTTCCATAAAATTCGTTTAACAACAGATAAGTTTTGTTTGCGTGGGTACGTGATGCTCACTTTTTCAGCACATATGGCATTCTCTTGAATATATTAGCTTTCCTTTGGCTACCTCTAACTTTAAGAAGATATATCAATACGTCAATATGAGTGGAATTTAGGAAAGAATTGTATACTAAACCGGAAGTAAAATGCAACTGGTTTTAAAAAGTGAATATATTCTTGTATTCTTATTGATGTTATGACTAATAATAGTGTTATCATTATGAACTGAAAGAAAGGAAGAAAGAACAAAAGAACGAACGAACGAACGAACGAACGAACGAACGAACGAACGAACGAACGAACGAACGAACGAACGAACGAACGAACGAACGAACGAACGAACGAACGAACGAACGAACGAACGAACGAACGAACGAACGAACGAACGAACGAACGAACGAACGAACGAACGAACGAACGAACGAACGAACGAACGAACGAACGAACGAACGAACGAACGAACGAACGAACGAACGAACGAAAGAACGAACGAAAGAAAGAAAGAAAGAAAGAAAGAAAGAAAGAAAGAAGGAAAGAAAGAATTGATTTCGACTTTTTATGATTTTAATGATTATATTTTTCATGAATATAAAGCTCTAGCTGTTTCGTAATTTTTCATAGCATTAGTTGTATATCGTGAATGAATTGAAGAACAAGATAATGAATACTAGTTTACCTCCTGAGAGCTCGTGCGATTCCTTGTTGCAAGACTACTAATCCGGGATCCAAGTTAGTTGTTTAATTTCTTCTGAGTATAACCTAGCCTCACTGTTGCACCTGAGTATTGAATGTCGAGTTCTCTATCCAGCAGCTGTTAGTTCCAAGATATTTATTCCATTTTTGTTAAGTTATATATTTATCGGTAAAGACCAACATGGAGAGTTCGAGTTGTTAGTAATAAAAAGGCTAATTGCCGGCTTTCACTTACGTCATCATCAATTTCAAAAGCCTAATTTCACAATATAATCAAAATAAAGCTCCATATTCTTGTAAAGCGGTGAAAACTATATATACTGGCAAAGTTTTAAGGCTGTACATCATTTCGTTGTGGAATTATGGGCAAGGAAACATGACACATTTTTTGGTAAAAATGTATGGAGCGGCCATGTTGGTGTCCCACTAAGGAACACCAATATGGCGGACGAATTTTCAACGGCTTAAAATGATAGAATATTCAATATTTTCAATTAAATTCCACTGCAATATACTTCAAATAGGGATTTTAAACGTATCTACGGCAAAATCTTTCACCTAGGGTAAATTAATTTTGATTTTATCGTTATTTAGATACATGTGACGGTATTGCGTGACACAAATTCAACCTTCATAACTCGGAAAACCAAACATCAAAATGACTCGAAACTTTTTCCTGTGACTTATATCACTGATTTCTAAAACATATTTTAGAAATGTTTTTGTACGATGTATAGTTTAGATTTTGAGTTTTTGATGACGTCACGTGAAAGCCAGCAATTGCTACAAGTTCTATTAAAACGGATGCTGTGTTTTGAAGGACATTGACACCAATGCAGAGTAAATTTTTCTTTTGAAGGCGACTGGTGCGAAAAGATCGTTGAAAGGAATAGATGAATGAATAGATGGATGGATGGATGGATGGATGGATGGATGGATGGATGGATGGATGGATGGATGGACGGACGGATGGGTGGATGGACGGACGGACGGGTGGATGGACGGACGGGTGGATGGATGGACGGACGGGTGGATGGATGGATGGAAATGAAATGAAATGAAATGAAATGAAATGAAATGAAATGAAATGAAATGAAATGAAATGAAATGAAATGAAATGAAATGAAATGAAATGAAATGAAATGAAATGAAATGAAATGAAATGAAATGAAATGAAATGAAATGAAATGAAATGAAATGAAATGAAATGAAATGAAATGAAATGAAATGAAATGAAATGAAATGAAATGAAATGAAATGAAATGAAATGAAATGAAATGAAATGAAATGAAATGAAATGAAATGAAATGAAATGAAATGAAATGAAATGAAATGAAATGAAATGAAATGAAATGAAATGAAATGAAATGAAATGAAATGAAATGAAATGAAATGAAATGAAATGAAATGAAATGAAATGAAATGAAACAAATAAATAAATGGAAAAAAGAAAAATGATGAATGAAAGAAAGGAAGTAAGAAAGTAGAACAAATTAACAAATAAATAAATAGATAAATAAATAAACTAAGGTAAAAAGAATGAATGCATGAATATATGACACTGAAATAAATTGAAGGTCTCCAATCAAACCCAGCTCTTTATTTATCTCCTTTCATGATTGCCGAGCCTCATTTCACGAACCGCACGGGGTGGTCATTAAAAATGCTTTTTAGCTGAATTAACTTATTCATTTTAAAACCAGCTTGCTTCTGTCTATGGGCTTTTGTCACACAGCGGCCATATTGGTTGAAACAATGGGTTTCGATTCCCTTGGGTCCCCTTGCCCTCGCTTTGAGGCGCTTCATAACGTTCCAAACAAAGGTTTTTGCTCTCAAGGGAATAAACATGGCCGCCTTGTGATAAAGGTCCATACTATTTCCCTCTAGATATTCCTCTAGGTTTCAGAAAGAGAAAGGTAGTACGTGACGCAACTGTATTGGTCAAGACCAGAGGGCGTGAGTTGAGCAATGAAATGCGTACGAGCAATGCCTGATGACGTCCTTCAAAAGTTGTCGGCCAAGAAATAGAATTTTCCCTTATAAGTCAGGGCACGGCTAACTCACAGATTGAACCCTGAAACAACCTCTGGGCTTATCTAAGTCAGGGCATGGCTACCTCACAGATTGAACCCTGAAACAATCTCTAGGCTGATCTAAGCCACAACATGGCTAACTCACAGATCGAATCCAGAAACAACCTCTGGGCTGATCTAAGTCAGGGCATGACTAAATCACAGGGTTTTCCGATGGGTTTTTCCGGTTTTCCTCCCACCTCAAAAATCAACTTCTAAATTCCAATTCGATCTCTGGGCGTTCACCTAGTCGGAGCATAGCTCTATTAAGATTATCTTACGCTGTGATATAACAGCCAAAGCTTAATAGATAATATAAAGATTTAAGCAGAATTGTCTATTTTTCGAAGGTTTATAACATATTAACTTTGATTCAAATTGCTTTTAGCCCTGGCTGAACGAAGAAGCACGTTTCCAGTATCATGTACCGCACGCATGTTTCCAAGGTTAGTCACGTGCGAAACGTACAATGCTACGTGCGACATATTTTGCTTCCGAGACGTTTCGTGTTTCCGCACCGCATGGGAGCAGTGCTACACTTGTTGTCCAATGTTTTTTTTTTTTGACAGTTTAGCCACCTTTGGAAACATTTAAAAAAAAATGTTCCTGGAAAGATTTGTCCTCGTTTACTCAGGGCTTTACAATTTTTTGCCGCTCGCGTGCAGAACATCATACATCATTACTACCCAGACATGGTCCATCTTAGTCCCTTTTCAGACGTCGAACTTTTGCCGCGTCGAGTCTAATTGCCTTTGAAGCCAGCGGATAAGAGAACGCCGAGAACTACCATATAAGACATCAGCTCTTTTGCTTTGCGCCAGGAGACGATATGTGTTAAGTTTGGTCTCTTGGTTTGGTGTACATACTTCTACTAGTTTAAGGGAAAACAGCGCTCGATCTCGAAGGCGATTAGATTCGATGCAGCAAAAGTTCGACGTCTTACACCATGCAGGGGGCGAGTGTTTACTTATTGGCGCCCTTGCACCTTGCAGCGATTAAATCCTCTCGAAAATAATTTGATAAAATTTAAAATACAACTCGTGGTGGTCGAAATCAGATATGAAGAAAGAGTAGACATGCTGTTTTCTCTCCTTATTTTTTCTTTCTTTTTTCATTCTTTTTTCCATTTTTCATTTTTCCCCCGTTTTTTTGTTGCTTTTATTTTTGTTTTTGTTTTTTTACTTTTTACGTTTTTTCATTTTTTCATTTTTGTCGTTTGATTGTTATTTATTTTTATTTTTTTTTATTTCTTTCTTTCCCTTTTTAAGAATCATTTGTGGACTTGAATCTAGATGAGTTAAATATATTTGTTATTAATTCTTCTGTTTTTTCAGTCAAATTTTCATTTTTCTATTTTTTGCGTTTTCTTTTTTCTTCTTTTTTTCCTATTTTCAGAATCAATTTTCGACGTAAGTCTAGCTGAGTTTAATATATAATTAAAGAGAAAAAAAGACAATCTCCCCACGAAAATCAACAGAAGAGAGTCATTAGGGAGATGGCTGAATGAATCAATGAGTTTCTGTGAATAGAGATAATTGATAAAGAAATTCGTGACATACTGATGAATGAATAAATGAGAGAACAAGGTAGTGAAGAGGAAATAGTTGATTGAATGAATGATTGATTGGGCATTTGAATGAGAGAAAGAATATATTGATGGATGAAAGGATGGATGGATGGATGGATGGATGGATGGATTAATGAATGGATGGATGGATGGATTAATGAATGGATGGATGGATGGATTAATGAATGAATGGATGGATGGATGGATGGATGGATGGATGGATGAAGGGATGGATGGATGGATGGATGGATGGATGGATGGATGGATGGATGGATGGATGGATGGATGGATGGATGGATGGATGGATGGATGGATGGATGGATGGATGGATGGATGGATGGATGGATGGATGAACAAAAAAAATTACGTTAAATACATTTTCGTCCCAAGATCTCAAAATCCTCTAGAATCTGAGTTCATCTCAACTAATTTAATCCTCGACGAACAACCTTAATAGAAAAAGATATCTCAAAATCCTTCTCCTCGACATCGACGCCGGTCCGTTCTCATTCTACAATCATATTTTTCTCATAACCCAAAATTTCCCCCGAAATTTTCCATAAATAGGCTAACAACAAGGCATTTAATGTAATACTCCTGGATTATCGCCTGACCGAAGTCATAATTCTGCCTACCACCAACCTGTGAGATAAGCTCGAATTTCCAATAAACTAGTCCAAGCGAAACAAACAGCTATAATAACATTATCCGTAAAAAAAATTAAAATTTTTTACCCCTTTATCAATTAATACGCTGCAAAAAATTTTTTTTGACAATTACTTATTGATCTGAATTAAATAATTTGTATAATTCACGTCATTACGTCAATCTATCAATTTGCTCCAATTTGTTTTTTTTATAAACTTGTTGACTTCAAAATGCATGAGATAGCTATTCAGTCAAGCACCTTCACGAACTGATATGAGATGTGCTTGAACTTTCTAAAAAATTCACAAATTTTAGATGCAATGATTCTTTCGTGTTTTTGATTGAACAATTTCGCTTTGGTCGTTAATTCTTTTATATTTTTTGAACTGTGAGTTAATAAAGGCGTGGGAGGACTAGTAGTCGAAAGGAAGGAAGGAACTGAACGATATTGCTGCAATTCTTAAGATTTCCTTTCCATTACTGGGAAAAAAAACTAATGAACTTCGAAAATATTTTGCACGCAATTTCAGCCAGTTGAGATTTTTCTAGCAATTTTATTAATCATTTTCCTCGTGAACTCGTATTAACCCTAATTTTTTTTCACCGAAAACCAATCACTGTTAAAAGAAATTCGACTTCTTAAACTGGCTGTCATGTCTGGCCTTGTATACGTTTACTTGCTAACATTACAGCTTCGACATTCAATATCTTTCCATTAAATTCATTAATCTTTGAAAAGGTTTACAATTTCGTCTAAGGAGATGTCAGTCTTTATCTTCGCTATTCAGTATATTTAGTATATATTTGTATTGTAGTTTAGAGTGTATACTTTTTCCATAGGGCATTGCTCCGTTTAATTCACTTCCAAATATCTTTGATAAATCCTACAATTATATTTTCCTAAGTAAACACTTCCAATCTCCACCCAAACTCATAACTTACAAACTTTATTTCCTTGGCTTAAATGTTTTTATTGCCAAAGGGCAGATCTTATGAGGCAAAATATAATGATTAAATTTGTTTGTCATATTATATTTTTGTTACCTTTTCAAGTTCACCTGTAGCTTACGACTCAAAAGCAGGAACTCAAGACTGTCGAATTGTATTTTGAAGTTTACATCCAATATTCTATTTCCAAGCATATTTTTTTCGCATGATTCCAGTTCGAATTTTCTCCTGAATTGAATGAATCTAAGTTCCTTTGGCAACAGAAACACAATAGTAAAGATCAGTCCAACGATGTTCGTTTTAAACTTTTCACTTTGATTCGACCAAACCTTGAACTCTGCACTTCTAAATGTCTAGAATTGTCGTTATTAATTTCTAATCTTCAAGAACTAAACAGTTTCTTGATTTTCTTCTGATAATATCGCAAAACATCTAAAAAAAAATTATTTCCTATTCTGATGATAGCAAACGAGCATTTCATTCAAAAATGTAGGTCTAGATCTTTCGGCTTCTCGTTTCGGATTTTGCTGTAAGGATATTTTAATGTGAATACTGAAGGGCAGAGAGTCTTTTTTTTCGAAATCTTTTAACACTTATTTGTTTTCCAAATATTTATAAATATTCAGACCTTTTCGATAAAAAAGCTAGCAATTCAAAGACGGAAGTAAACGGCTTAAAAAAAATCATGAAATTTTAATTTTAAAGGCGTGGAAAAAAATTGTCAAAATTAATCAGATGCTTTACATGGAGTTTATGTGTCTGCGGGGAAAATATTGTAAAAAATAAAACCCTTAGGAATATGGAGTTTGGTTATTTGAATAAATGCTTCAGGTTTAGATTACCTATATATTGCCTCCAAAACCTACCGACTGATATATCAATAAACTTGCCTTTAGGAACATCTGTTTTGCTTTGTTTGCTCGACGACACTTTTCAAAGACATTTGAATATCCGAGGTCGAAAAAGTATCTTTAGTTTTAAGACTTACCCCTTCAGTTACGAAATATTCTTGGTCTTTTTTCGCTTATTCTGTAGCAAGCCTAGCTTCTTAGGAGTTTTTACTCTGGGAACAGAATTTAAATTGAAGACTTCGTCTTCGAGCAGCTTTTTTCAAATGAAAGACAATTGAGGGAGTTTTTTTTAATTACGGGTTTTCAATTCACGACAAAATAAAGTCTGGTTCCGTTAGATTGCTGGCATCAAGGACTCACTTGCAACTAAAGAGATAATACTCGCACCTGATTGGTGGAGCGGGCTTTGATTGATTAAGAACCCTGTTTGGTGCTTCGGAATCACATTGACTACTAACCGACTAAACTGAATCTGATTGGTCCTTCATTCCTTTTATATTATTGATTATAGTCACTCATTGAATAACCTTCAATTTGAACGGTTTTGAGATTGAAAAAAAATAAAATAAAATAACAAGCTTTGTCATAACAAGATTAATAAATTATATTTGCCTTGCGCGACTTATTTTGAGATCTCTTTAGATTTTGGAAGATGAAGCCGACGGATAAGTCAAAACAAAAGATCAAATTATTGATAAATCTGAGTTCGTGGACATTGTCTAACATTTATAGAATTTCTGACAAACTACAACATAAAGTTAAAGTTACTTCAATTTGTTCCCATCGTACTTTGCGGTCATGGGAGTTAAGGTGTGTGAAAATTAGAACAGCTAAAGTAAAATAAAAAATATGTGACGAAAAAGAGGAAATGGATGGATGGATGGATGGATGGATGGATGGATGGATGGATGGATGGATGGATGGATGGATGGATGGATGGATGGATGGATGGATGGATGGATGGATGGATGGATGGATGGATGGATGGATGGATGGATGGATGGATGGATGGATGGATGGATGGATGGATGGATGGATGGATGGATGGATGGATGGATGGATGGATGGATGGATGGATGGATGGATGGATGGATGAATGAATGAATGGATGATTGAAAGAAAGAATGAATGAATGAATGGATGAAAGAATGAAAGAATGAAAGAATGAAAGAATGAAAGAATGAATGGATGAAAGAATGAAAGAATGAAAGAATGAAAGAATGAAAGAATGAAAGAATGAATGAATGAAAGAATGAAAGAATGAAAGAATGAAAGAATGAAAGAATGAAAGAATGAAAGAATGAATGAATGAATGAAAGAATGAAAGACTGAAAGAATGAATGAATGAAAGAATGAGTGAATGAATAAATGAAAGAATGAATGAATAAATGGAGGAATGAATTAAGTAGATAGTTGGATCGATGGATGATCGAATAGATAAATAAACGAAAAAATTAGGAAATAATCAATCTGATTTGTTCACTAATAACGCCATGTGTAAACAAGCGGTAGAGTTCTCGTCGCTCCACATGCGACGTCGCCTACCGCCCGCCTATTAGAGATTTGAGGTTGAAAAGCTACATGTACTTTGGTAGGGACTGATTTTGACATATTTTTAATCTCCTCCGCAGACCATAGTAAGGGATGAAACATGATAACCATCTCAAGTGGTCTAGAAAGCCTGGAAATTTTTCACCTTGGGGAAGGGATGGGAAAATTTGACTGTGGCCTCACTCAAATAACAACTCCCCCACACACGAACAAACAGCCCTAAGCGGTGTCATCGATATGTGCATGGAACATAACGTCAAGGCTGAATATTCAGTTGAAAATGTAATCATGAAATACACTAAGATAATATATATATATATTAAGGAAATTCCGCAGTAATATATCCGAACATAGAATTTGAATAAAACGTTGCACATTTATTAAGTTAATGCTACTCATTCCAAAATTGAAATAAAGAGGGGGATCATTGATGAGTGGGAAAATTAAATATAGAAATAACCTCACTTTTTCAAATTATATTGAATTCTGATTGGCTTATATATAATATTTTTTCTCAGATCAGCTGGCTAACAGTATCTAACAAAGACTGCCTGTGGTGAACCACTTTACCAGCCTTCAATGAAGGCCGTAGACGCTCCCCTACATTCTCAATCATTTTTGTATTACTATAATTGAGAACTTGCCATTTTGCTGGTAAAGAAATCCACACGAGACCGGAAATGATAGCAACCTCTCAGTATGTCAGCAAATTCTGCAAAAATAATGACTCAGCAACTCGTTATGAGGCATGGTCTAGAACATGGACTAGACTGGACCCAAGAAAACATGGACTGGAGTCAGAAATCATGGACTCGTGTAGAAAACATGGACTCGTGTAGAAAACATGGACTCGGGGTCAAACACAAAATTTGAGTATAAGGGGGAAATAACCCAGGCGTGACGACCCTAAAAACGGCTGCGGGGGAGACTAAAAGCGTTTACACGGTGCAACGGAGATGCAATCGTGGCCAAAAGTAGAAACGAATTCTACTTTTCGCAACGATTGCTGCAACTTGTCTCACAACATTTTTCAAATTGCGCTGTAGTTTACACGGTGCAATGCTTCGCAACGGTGTCGCAACGCCGTTACGAGACAAGTTGCAGAGAAAATTGCACCGTGTAATCGCGCCTTAAGTCTTGTACTACAAAATAAGGAAACCTGATCCTGGCTTACTGACGATGCTTTGAAACAAAACCGTATTTCCAAGTTCCAGTTATCGGTTAATACTCAACACTAACTGTCAATGTTTCATTTTTTTTTTACGATCTGAGCGAAGGTATGAGACCACCGCTTGCGTTACAACAGAAATGTCAACCATGACAATGTACTAAGAAAATCTGTGCGTTCAATGCCCAAACTATTTCTAAGCTTTTTAAAGGCGAGAACTCCTTCTCCCACCAAATACTCATATATTTACACCATGCAAATAATTAAAACTCGTGGAAACAAAATGGAAAACATCGATTCGTAAGGTGGATTAGAGACAGATTAATGCATACTTTCATTGGATGTTAAAATCCGATGTTAAATTTTGTCGGGAATATAGCGCCATACATCATCGATCGTGACACGAACATGAGATGCTTATGAAGAAAACAACCATATTTCTAAACACATAGGGAATCAAGTTTGCTTATTTTGTAGTACAATAAAGTTATTTACAGCCAGTATCTTTTCACTCTTCGGCTAGCACCCCCTATACTCAAATTTTGTGTTTGACCCGGAGTCCATGTTTTATACACGAGTCCATGTTTTCTGAGTCCAGTCCATGTTTTCTCGGGTCCAGTCTAGTCCATGTTTTAGACTATGCCGCACATTATCAGTTGCACGTAGTATCTCAACGTGGGCAAGTTGCCATCCCCTCATTGACCTGTCACCAATAAATAGGGCCATTGGTTCGCTTGCTTGTTCAGTTTTTGAGTTACTTTCTTCGAATAACAATGAAGTTGTTACTCTTTATTTTACTTCTCGTCTCGGTGGCTATCGTTCGTGCACAGGATCAGGATACAGATGATATCGATTTGGATGAATTCGACTTTGAGGACGAGGAAGACGTAAAGGAAGAGGGCGTAATCGAAATTCCGCGTCCTACGGGCTACTTTACAAGGAAGCGCTGGCCCGGGGATAAGGTACCTTTTTTCTAGATATAAAAAGTCTCTTCATTTTCAAGTTTCAAGCATTATCCTTAAAGACCATAGTATATATTATACATCCATTGTCAAAAAGGTTGTCCTGTCAAAAAATAAGATTTAAAGACCAAAATAAGTTTGTTTGTGGCCGCCCAATACTAATTTCTAAATTCGCTCAATTATTTCAACTTGGCATGTTTTTGGTCTTTTCTGTCGCAAATATAAATAAAATCTTTGCTGACACGACTTTGACCTCACGTGAAAATGTACAAATTCTTGTTGTACTTGCAAAAATACTTGTAAAAAATTTCATTGGGTGACCACGGTTAGGCGCGTCGCACTACAAATGATATAAATAGACCCCTAATTGCAGCATGTAGGAAAGAAGCTCAAAACAAAAAATGTTTAATCTCCTGAGAATTGGAACCTATTGTTTTTCCCTCCAAATTGAGCTGCATTCCTACATGCTGCAAGGGCCGGGTCTATTCTGGTTTCAAACTCTATGATAAGTAACAATGAACAGAGAATAATTATTAACTCTACTTATACAATGATTGCTGGTATTGAGCATTTTTAAAAAGCGAGTGTATTAGGTATTACGTGACATTTCTTTTGGTCTATGAATGTCTTTTTTGGTGGACAACATAAATGACATTTACTATATTTGATATTCCCCCAAACAACTTCATCCCGAAAAGTTGTACCCGTTGGAAAACAAAGGAAGAAAAGAGGTGATAATAATAATAATAATAATAATAATAATAATAATAATAATAATAATAGCAACAACAACAACAACAATAATAATAATAATAGCAACAACAACAACAACAATAATAATAATAATAGCAACAACAACAACAACAATAATAATAATAATAATTGTAATAATAATAATAATAATAATAATAATAATAATAACAACAACAATAAATAATAAATTATTCGTAACACGATGATCGCTCCGGCAGCCAGTTTTCGTCGTCAGCTGACTTGAATCGTGAATCCTGGCACGTATAAGCGACCTTTTTTTAAGTAACTTAACTATCATTGACTCTACCACTTAACCTCCTTTGTCTTTTAAAGTGACAATATATTTTGTCTTAAAACTCTTTAAAGTTTCGGTTTAAATGTCTGTAAGCCATTTGGAAGTTGATTGCTTATCAATTTGAAATTGAATTTGTAATTTGATCAATGAATAGAGCCGTTAAGTTGTGACGTATTTCCGGGTCCAACTGCTCTAAAATACCGCTAAAATAATTCGAAAAACGTTCTCAATGATTTGATCTCCACTTGAAAGAATTAGAACTTTGGATAACAAATCCTGTCATAAAGAAAAAGTAAGATAAATCTTTATAGAACTGCTTTTCGTTATGGACCCGGAAGTCGTTTTTCCATACGAGTGACGTCAGATTTTAAGCTCTATTGATTTCTTACATTTTTCTTTCTTGTCCTACAGTGTATGCTGAATGCAAAAAAGTGTTTAATGAACGCTGCTGATTGTGAAGAGCATTTTGCTTGCTACGAACAGAAGTTCAGTTGTATGCAGGCTATCAAAAAAGAACAGAAACCATTCATGAAAAGATCACCACCAAAAATGGTAAAAATAGACCTTCGTATGCAAATTGCCCATTTCAGACCACATGACATTCCCTTGAGAAGTGTTCTTTTGTTAAAATATTTACACATGAAAGAATCAACTCCTAAGAGTGACATCATATGGTCTGAAATGCCTTTTGGCATTTTTTTCGTGTACACCACTTCCCAATCACGCGCGAAATCGTACAATTTGCTGTGGCGACGAAGTTGGTTTTGGTGGACGTCAATCAAGGTCTTTCCACAACATTCCACGTAGCGCGTGTCTTGATAACTTTGTGTTTTCCGACAATGCCATGGAAACACTTTGATTGACGTCCACCAAAACCTTATTTTGTCGCGACGGCGATTTGAAAGCGAGGTAAATTGACAACCCAACAAGCTTGTTTTTTTTTAGGAGAATAACTCCTTACATTACTGTTTGCTAACATTAAAATGTATTTACCTTTTCCTTAAAGATAAAGTGCAGGACGCAATGGAGAGTGTGTTTCATGCAGGCCAACAACTGCAGTGAAAGATTTCAATGCATGTATAACTTCCATGACTGCATGAATATTTCTCGTCCTACCGGTCCTACCCCGATAATGAGGCCGCCTGGCGAAGATGAAGAAAGCATACCCTTGTACAATCGAAAATGGGACGACCCGGAACTCATGGTTTGTTTTCAGTATTATTGATATATTTAAATACTTAATACTTAATCATATTTAAATAACTATATAATATTAATTACTGGGTTGCCTGTGGCACACCAGTCTAAAACTACTCGACTACTCTGCAATCAGGCTATGTCAGTGTGATTGACTGTATCATAATGATAGACAGAATAGTTGGACAGATTCGCATGATATTTAGCAGGAAGTATTTCAAGAGTAGTTCAGTGTCGCCATTCGTTTATGGCTCTACGATAAAGTTATCATGTAGGTGTTCTGTTGAGTTTATCTCACCTGTTCTGGTGAATTCAATGCTTTAAAGAACTCAAAAGGCCTAAAATAATGCTATAAATCACAATGAAAATCATAGCATATTATATTCTAGAAGATCGGTGGTATGAATACTTTTTGTTGATTCATACGAGCGACTGAGTAGTGTTTGAAAACAATCAGCTTTACTCAGTTTACACGATTATTTCTTTAGAATGATAATAATCGATCAGTACAGTAATTGAAAGAGAACTTAGTGAAAAATTAGCAAAGAACAAAAAACATATTCTATTATTCAAAATACAGCGGGACCTTTTGGTATACGTAAGCCTTTGTTGCTTAACTGAGTGGGAAAATTCCACTTCCAAGCAACCCAGTGAACGCTTATTGGGCGTCTTGTTTATATGCCAACAATGGTCCCTACAAATCCTTTTTAGAGGTTCCCTTGTTGGTATATATAAATACTAAAACAATGACGTCAATTGAATGGAAAAACGACTTCCGGATCCAAAACGAAAATCAGTTCTATAAATAATTTTTCCTTACTTTTTCTCTATGACAGGATTTGTTGTTCAACGATCTAATTGAGTCATTTAGCGATGAAAATCAGGGATTGCAAATGCATTTGAGAAGCTTCAATAGGCAGGTTGGAAGACAAACTGGAAGATCATGGAGAAACAGAGGAATGGGAATTGGAAGAATGGGAGGGTATCGTGGACAAACTGGAAGACAATGGGGAAACAGAGGAATGGGAATTGGGAGAATGGGAGGGTATGATGGACAAACTGGAAGGCCATGGGGAAACAGAGGAATGGGAATTGGGAGAATGGGAGGGTATCATGGACAAACTGGAAGACCATGGGGAAACAGAGGAATGGGAATTGGGAGAATGGGAAGGCATCATGGACACACTGGAAGACCATGGGAAAACAGAGGAATGGGAATTGGGAGAATGGGAAGGCATCGTGGACACACTGGAAGACCATGGGGAAACAGAGGAATGGGAATAGGGAAAATGGGAGGGTATCGTGGACAAACTGGAAGACCATGGGGAAACAGAGGAATGGGAATTGGGAGAATGGGAGGGTATCGTGGACAAACTGGAAGACAATGGGGAAACAGAGGAATGGGAATTGGGAGAATGGGAGGGTATCGTTGACAAACTGGAAAACCATGGGGAAACAGAGGAATGGGAATTGGGAGAATGGGAGGGTATCGTGGACACACTGGAAGACCATGGGGAAACAGAGGAATGGGAATAGGGAGAATGGGAGGGTATCGTGGACAAACTGGAAGACCATGGGGAAACAGAGGAATGGGAATTGGGAGAATGGGAGGGTATCGTTGACAAACTGGAAGACCATGGGGAAACAGAGGAATGGGAATTGGGAGAATGGGAGGGTATCGTGGACAAACTGGAAGGCCATGGGGAAACAGAGGAATGGGAATTGGGAGAATGGGAGGGTAACATGGACACACTGGAAGACCATGGGGAACAGAGGAATGGGAATTGGGAGAATGGGTTTGCAAACTAGGCCAATGTTAAGCAGGAAAATGAAACGTCTACGTTATTTGGTTTGATTGATAGATAGCTTAATGTTGTCGTTTTTTAAAACCACATGATTATCATATTAAGGACTAAAATCTTATTTTAGTTTATGATTTAGATTCCAATTTAAAACTAGTAATTCTATTTAACAATTGCAGACCTTATGCACAGTAAGATGAATCCTAAATGCATGTTTTGTTCCGGGGGGGTACTTCGGGTCGTTTCATACGGGGATGCTCCGCCCAGACTTTTGACCGCTTACCCTTTTATATACCAAATTTTAGCAAAAAGGTACGCCTTTCATATACCTTTGAAAAAAAGCTACCCCTTTTTATACCTGCGGCCTGAAAAAGGTACCCCTTTTGGGCGGAACATCCCCGAATAGTCCATCATAGTGAGTACCCCCCCCCCCCCCCCCCCGCAGTCCTACCTTGGATCGATCATGTTTTCAATTTTTTTTAAATGAATGTTGAAAAATTCCTCGTGTCAAAGTGTCTTGGACTCATAAAATACTGACACTGAGCAGATCCGTACGTTTTTATGACTGTTGGACATACACTACTTGTTAAAACGTAGACTACAAAATTTTACATGATAGAAAAACTTTTATTAAGCATTCATATGGAGAAATATTTCACCATTAGGCTATTCACTTCATGTAGAATCAATACTGAAAGTATTATATAAAGGGTGAAGTATACTTTAAAAGCTTGGCTAGTGAAATAGATACGTCTAAGGCGAAGACCTAGAATAAACGATATGGATTCTTTGGCGTGACGTGGGTGTAAGATGAGAATCAACGTTTTGCAGTGACGTCTTTTTTACATCACTATTGCAGATCAGCTGGCCAACATTAAGAGTACAAAAAAAAATTCAATTTTCAGTTCCTTTTTTTCTTAGATTATTCAATCACTGGAGGGTGCATCTCTTTGTGCTTGCAGTTCATTGAGCCATTCGATTGTCTTAGACTCTTTTTCCCAGAGTCCAGTGCGGTGCGTGTTCTTCGTCCAACTTTGCACGAAAATGCAAATTAAAATTTCATTTTTCTTCCTTTTTTTGGTTAATCATTCAGTGGAGTTTGCTTCTCTTCGTGCAATGCAAGTAAATTATTCATCCATTCAAGTGTCTTGGTCCCTTCTTTCTGGTCCTTTAACTCTGATGAACGCATAAGATCTCTAGCCAGATCCCACATAGGATGCTTTGGCTGTTCATCCTCTTGTGACGGTTGATACTCAAATGACATCTTAAAATGAGAAAGCACAAGCATCTTGTGATGAGCCTTCAAAAACGCGCCATAAACTTCATGTACAAGTGCCTTAGAGGTGTCATGTAGTTTGTCAATATCTTTATAGATCTCCCTGAAGAGAACTTCAACATCTAGAACAAGTTGGGGCTCGTCTGTGTCTTCATACTTCTGTTGATAGATATGTACGAGGTCAAGAGCTGGAGAAACATCTCGCTTTCCAGCACTATTCCACGATTTATAGAAACATGTTTTCGCTTCATTGAAGTATTTTTCTTTGTCTTCTTTGGCAGCAAATCTGTATTTGTCGAAGAGCAGCTGGCCTCGTAGCTGGAGGGTTCTAGAACCATCTGGATTCGATTCTAAGATTTTATCAAGAATACTTTGCGCCTTCCCGAGGATCTTTGTGTTGTGTTTGGCTGCGTGGATATAATATTCAGCTAGTTTTCTCATCATTAAAGCACTTGAATTGGACTCGTCTAGCATTTTTTCTGCTTGTTCGGCGAGTTGTCTGCCACTTTCTCCATAATCACGATTCACCTTGTGGAGGAAGATTGCATATTCGATCAACGACATGACATAGATTGTAGAACAGTATTCGCTGCTTTCTTTCGAAGTTTCTTTAATTTCTGACCAATTTTTCTGCATCTCTTGGACCTCTCCACTGTCAACAGGCGACATAGGGACCGTTTTTGCTTTGTAAAGATCTTTCATAACGATTCCTCTGATGAATTTCATTTTCATACTGTCTGGCCTCGCATCCAATGCTTTCGTTATACACCTATAAGCTTCTGTAAAGCTTCTTTGATCAAATCCGCTGTGAGAAATAGAAAATGCCTTTTCAGTAAGAACTTCTGGAATATTCTCACTTCCTCTTTCGTTTATAATCCTCTTGACTTCATTGATTTTTTCTTGTACAGATGAATCCTCTTTCCACATCAGCCAGGCCAGACAAGCCAGACAAACGATCTTCTCGTCTTTCGTTTTCGTGTTCTTCAGAGCCGTATTGAAACATTCTCTCGCTTCGGTGAAGGATTTCTCTTGCGTCTTGTAGAAGCCCATCAAGTTGTATGATTCTACTTCAGTACCTTGGATGGTCTGTTCGATATGCTCTTCGAGGTTTTTTATATTCATTTCCATAGTAGGACCGACCCCAGACGTTTCTTTCCACGTGAAATGACATGGCAGGCTCAAAAGAATCCGTTCGACAATAGTACTCGACATTATATTGGCTTCAGTGGCAATCCTTTCTTCACGTCTAACGATTTCGATTTCACAAGACTAGATTTTTCTGGTATATTCTAGGAAAACGTATTTGGTAATGTGTGGGGAATCCCCTACTTACCAATTCTTGGAATCAGTCTGTCACGAAATCTACCGATTTAAATGTCACGGTCCTTTCGGCTTCCGGTAGTGAAATGAAAGCACAGGGAGCCCAGAACCAGGAAAATTTTAGTGAAAAGACATTAAAAATAAGGAATCCTTTAATGACAAAACCATTATGAAATTCAGCCTTTCAATCATCATATTTTGTCATTGTCTATCTTTGAAACTATGAGGGAGAGTCAAAACAATAGTTCAAAATAAGGGCCGAATTTTTATTGATTTAGGTGGTGGGTACCGGGAAATACCCCCTCCCCCTCAGAGATCTATTGAAATGCTCGATACTGGGTAACCATATTGACTATTTCTATACACAAATACGTTGTTTAGCATACATGCAAGCAGACAGTATATTCAATTCTGTGATTTGACTTTTAGTTTTGGAGATATTTGAGGACAAAATCTAGGATTTCACTTCCAGAGGTGGTGGGTATCAGGTAACCCCACGCCTCCCCTCTGAATCATGTCACTTAAAATAATACTACATCTAGACCTTCATTTTACCGATACGACAGCCAACTTCATTATACGATGCCAAGGGGGCAAACGTGGAAATATTTATAAAGCATATAGTGGCGGTGTTGCTTTCTCAAATAATTTTAGAATATACTCTTCATGGTTTTTTGACGTATCGCTCCAACTAACAGCAAATTCAATCAATGGGTTTTTAGATGTGTTTCTCATTGGATAACGTTAAATTATTTATATAAAAAGACACCTTGAAAACAGCGCATACTAGAAATTTTCCAATAATTGCCTTCTCGGCATCCCATAATGTCTTGCTTAAGACAATAGAATTCAAGATGGCCGCCGTATCGGTAAAATGGTCAATTATGCCTCATCAAACACTAATTAATTTTTTGCTCCGTCCTCGACGTCGTCATCATCATCTTTATAATCATCATAATCATCATCATCTAGTTATGAACATTTCGGCAAAAACCACATTCCCTTATGACAATAACGGACTGGCTAACATTAACAAAAGAGAGACATCCTGGAACGCCGACAGGGGAAAGAATCCAAATCATTGACACAGAAATAATCAAGGTCTAAAAACTAAGACATCCTTTATCAACCAAAGTGAAATCCTAATGAATATCTTCGGACAATTTAAATTTTAGTCTACTAAAATTACCCTCAGGACAAAAATCTAATAGCTGCAGTCAGTTTAAGCATGTCTAAATTATCACTCTCCAATGTTATGGGAATAAATTCAAGGATTTGGCGACTAGAAAAAAATACCTTATAATAATACTGGACAAAATAATCATTAAGCTCTATATTCTTCAGTGTTGGTCCAATTCACAGAGACAAGATAAGCTAAAAAACAAAGATTCTCAAATCAAAAAAGATGGGTAAGAACAGCCGAGAGTAATTTCGTCTGGGTTTGTCTTTTATCTTTCCGTTAAGGAAGTCGAGATCAAATGTGGCCGCGAATTTTTCTTTTAATTTACGTAACTTTTTACATTAATCAAGTGGCGAAGATGTTTATCGCTTTTGTTCGGGGAATTCCGGGCGTAAATTGGATTAGAAATGCCATTGCCTGTACTAAGATAACAAGGAGGAAAAAAACCTAACCAAAAGAACGAGAAAGAGCTGAAGAGAGAAACGCTAACTGCTACCTAGAGCAAGGTGTCTTTGAGGTAGGTTAAGACGTTTGCAAAATTTAATGCAGAGCTGAAAAACTCAAAAAGATTTCGGTGTAAAATTCTAGAAAATTAAATACAAAAAGTGAAAAAGAAAAATATGGGGAATACTCACTCCAAATAGCAAATGTCATTAGTGCATTGTGTCTTTGAGGTTGGTTTAGACGTCTGCAAAATTTAATGCAGATATCAACAATTTTTGGTTGAAAATTCTACGAATTTGAAAAAATGCAAAGAAATCAAAAGAAAAAAATGCCGATGGGGGAAGACTCGAGGTAAGTAGACGTTTTC
>OZ025219.1:2500-140000 GCA_964019055.1 Anthopleura xanthogrammica | reverse complement strand
AGCATTACCACCAACATCATCATCCATCAACATCATCATCATCATTTTACAAGTCTGATTGATAACAATAATTTTGATGATAATATCAGCTTTCAATAATATCTTCTTATAATGATGATGATCTTTATAAGTATAAAAATGATGATGATGGTATACTAGTAAGAATAAACCTTGAGTAGAATAATAATGGTTGACAGGTTTTTAATCCCAAACCGGTATTCAAAAACTATAATGTCGAATATCTGTACAAGAGATAGGCAGTGCTGTCCTAGATTTTATTAAGTTATTATCCCAAAATTCTATAATGGAGGATTCTTTTGCTAAATACTTTAGAATATCTAGGTGATATTCATAGTTTGTAATGCTTAACAGCAAAGATAGTCTATAAACGCAGTGACATCACTTGTAAAGAATTTAGTAAAGAAAGCATGGAATAATAGTTTACAAAGTTCGGAATCTTTCCGTTATTCTACTTGTTATGCAAACAAAGTAACTGGTTTCAGTAGACTCTCTTATGTCGAAACGAAAGAAAAAGTCTTCCAAACAAAAAAAGAAAACAAAGTCAAAAATTGATAAAAATGATGTTCTGCCTCGCGTTGTTGGGGAGAAGATAAATCAACGAAAAACTACTAAAGGAAGAAATGAAACTGGTATTTCGTCAAACGCGATTACTCTTCCTAGAATACAAAGCAAACCAGAGAAAAGAAACGATGAGTCGTATAATCTCATAGGGCAAGAAATTGGTCCTAAAGATGTTGACAGTGTTGTTTTACCTCGGTTAAAGAAACACAAGCAAGATGGATTTGTTCGAAAGCATCAGTTGAAACATTTCTCAAGGAAGATGACTTCGTGTGATGAAAGTACAACAGGTCATATCGATACCCCAAGAGAAAAGAAAAAGATAGCTTCGAATGTCCCTGCAAAGATGTCTAAACCATCAAAGAAGATTAATAATGAGAACACAATTATGGTTAAGATACGTGTAAATGGTGAAGAGGTCTTAAGGAAAATGCCGAGAGAATGTGATTCAGTGTCAGATGCGACAGAAAATCCAGAACCAGGACTGGAGAGTGTGGATGGCGGAGTGTCAGGTGCAAAGCCTGCGTTTGAATTGCAAAACACAGCAAGTAACGAACAAATAGAGCGGGAAGAACAGGAAGTCACTTGTTCTATCTATGTAGAAAAGGAGAAACATGGATCTAGAGATGAAGGAATTGTGACGGAGTCTTTGAGTCCTGATCCCAGCAAAGAAGTAATTTTTGAAGAAATACCCGAATCTGGAGCGGACAAATTCCATACGCACCGACGACAACGTAAAAACAAATCCAAGGAGAAACATCTTGGTAAATCAAAATCCAAGTTAATTACAGAAAAGGAAATCTCGGATTCTGGATTATCAGAAGTCCATTCGGATCGAAAGCGTCTCTTAACGACGACAGAGTTCATTGTTGAAGGTCTTGATATAGGTAACCATGACAACATATCTCATCGTAAACCAAAAGCATTAGCTGTGACGATAAGTAAGCCAAGGGTATCGAGACGCAAAGAGAATGGTGATAATTATGGTATACATGGATGTAAATTACTGGGGAATGCTGTAGACTTGGATGAGTATGTGATAGCGATGGTCAGGTTGTACAACTGTCATGATGACGTCACACTGGATAGGGTAGAGGAATACCCTAGAGAACTATGTCAAGGTTCTTAGGGGAGTATATTGGCTGTTGTCTGATGAGTATGTGATAGCGATGGTCATGTTGTATAACTGGCATGATGACGTCACACTGGATAGGATAGAGGAGTACCCTAGAGAACTATGTCAAGGTCCTTACTGTGTCGATTATTTTGGCTTTTTTCATATTAAGGTTGTTTGACTAGACCCATTGACTTTTATGGATGTAAACAAAAAATATTATTATTCCACAGACTAAAAGACAATGGCACAAGAAAATTACGTGTGACTGATAAGGGAGATAACAGTGTCCTTTTTATTTGCTCCCTTTGTGGTGGCAGAGGATAAATGCTGGTTGTACACCACTTATATGATCTTCACGAAATATGCAAAACTAACGCGAACTATATTTAGTTTTTTTGAATCAATTTATTTGTTATTGTTGTTGTTGTTGTTGTTATTGTTGTTGCTATCTGACTCTTGTTGAATGTTATAAAATAGTTTTCGGCTTAGGTATTCTAAATTTTCACGATTTTTTTGAATTTACTAAAGTTAAGTCTACTAGAGCTAATCATTCCTATAAGCTTTACGTTAAAGCAGCCAGAGTTAACTGCTACAAATTTTCCTTTTTCGTCAGAGTTGTTAACACGTGGAACAACCTACCTAAAGATATCGTTGAAGCCGATGGGTTTAGATTATTTAAACATAAATTGAAGTCTCACTTAGGTGCATAGTGTTCACTAAATACTGCGTCAAAGACACTTATATATTTACACTCAAACCAGTATACATCTATCAGTATATATTTATAGTATAGTCTAGATTAAGGAGGAGACGGGTTCACTGTTGCTCCGGGTTTCATGCTTGCGCGCCCATCAGACAGACTTTAAAGTCTGTCTGGTGGGTGCGCGGGCGTGGTGCTCGGGGTGGCGAAGAGCTTGTCTCTTCTTTAATCAGTATATATTTATATATTTATATTCCATTTTACAACGAATTTTTCGCTAATAACGCTGCTTAGATTTTTTCTTTTTAATGTATTTTTTGTCTTGTTTTGCCGTTTTTTGGGGGAAGTTTTTACATATGGTTAACCTCATAACTTCCTTTCAAGTCGCCTATTATTTAGCTTTATTGTCCGATTTGTATCGCCTTTTGCTCGTATTTGCTCTTAATTTTACTAGTTGTCAACAATTTATTTGCGATTTGAATAAACTATGAATAAACTATGTATGTTGCTTCTATAATTACTTGATAATGAGGGAATGCGATTATAGTTTCTTCGATAGTTGACATAATCAGGGGATCTTCATTCTATTTTTCTGGCACTTATTTTTTGCGACACTTTAATTTCAAAATCATAAAAAAATTAAAGTGGCGCGACAACGTTCATGTCAGGGACTGATATTGCGTTACATCCTCACATGATTGTAATTTGACAATATTATAATAAATTGCATTTAAAAAATGAACATTTCTAAGTTCGCAACCCACTAGAAACTTCTTCTTCGGCTCGTGCAATGCCGGTTTGGTTTTCTACAAATTTCTGACTTAATACTAAATCCCCTTACTTCCACCCAGCAGTCCCATTCCAGGATAGTGATGTTAATGTAATTTAGAAGACTTTCAAAACAATGATGGAACAACGCCAACCTATATAGGTCAAGTTTAACAAAACACTTCACAATGGACATCCCTAGATAACTTGTCAGTAACGATAAGGTCACGAAATTACATCAATGGAAAACATAGTTAATGCTAGTGACGACTACTCGTAGTCGTATTCCGTCAAGTATTCTAGAATCCTACTCAAGTCATGTCCCAGCTTCTCGTGTGCCCTTGCATGAGTTTAAAGTCAAGGTTTGAGGGAAAAGGATATGATTTGATGATATTGGAATGGGAGTGGAACCCCGGTGCTAATCGGAAATGGATTGTCGAAAACGACCAGGTTAAGTGAAGCCATCTTTTGCCGAATAAATCAGACTTACGTCAATACAAACCTTGAAAACAAGCTCATTAATTAACTAACCTATCAAACCTATCCTAGCTGTTCTAGCAATGCTTTTATAGACACAGACTAATCAGTTTTACGAGTAGATTATCTCCACGTATTGTTTCCCAGTCAGGGTAATACGATATTTAATTAGTTAACAAAAGGTCTTGATTGATGGGATCACCCGAGTACACATGTATAACAAAGAGGAGCATTATAAATAGTTAATACTTGATAGAATTGAGTAAACAAACTTTGGAATGCTCAGGCATACAAGTCCTTGCTCAAAATTAGATGTCAAATCTCTGCTTGGTTCATAAGTTAGAAGGAAGATACAGTCGCCTGTAGTTTGGAGAAAAATCACTGTGTAAAAAAGTCGTGACATCGGCTGGTCGGAATCGCTTAAGCCCTGGCAGGATACTATAAAGAAAGTTTCCTTTAAACCTTCAGATATCACGGTAGTCTTGCCTAAATCACTGAACATTACTATAGTCCTGAAGCTAAGCTAGTTGGAAGACGTTCGTATCGACTGCAACAACTGGAAGCGATTGTATTCCAAGAAACCCTACCCATCGATGGTTAACACCGATTCAGGATTCACATCGTAAGTTTACTCTTTTTACTTTTTTGGATGGATGTTCTACATTAGACGAAATATTACTGCCCCTTCACTGTAAGTACCATATCATAGCGTTGGCAAACTCTTTATCTGTATGGAACATTCAACCTATGAATATTTACAAGATTTCTAGTTTCAAATTTATTTGATCACTCTTATTTAAAACTTCCCTGGGAACTTAGGAACGGACTTTGGACCTCAATAAACCGAGATTTACCACGAGATGTTCGTTGACTAATGAGAAAGGCAGCCTGTTGAAAGACTCATTTGACCACTGTCGTTTAAAACTTCCCCGGGAACTTAGGAACGGACTATGGACCTCTATAAACTGAAATTAACCACGAGATGTTCGTTGACTGATGAGAAAGGTTGTTGAAAGAAATCAAGTCACGTACTGAAAACCGGCTGAATAGGTTTAATTTTTTTTTTACAGATTATAAAATCTACGACTGAGGGTAGTGGATAGAGTCGAGATTTTTGTCAAGTAATTTAGCAGAGAAAAAGGCGGTACAAGATGTACTTCTTCGTGGAAGACCACTGTGTTAACTCCACGGTGCCAGCAACCCTCTCCTTCGCGACCGCCGGCGTAGCGACTTTTCTTTGTCTTATCACTGTACCAGGCAATCTTCTGGTGGTACTTGCGGTCTTTATAGATCCAAATAAAGAGCTCCGGTCACCGTTCAACTATTTCGTAGCTAACCTTGCAATGGCTGACCTTCTAGTTGGGATCGTGACGGAACCGGTGGCCGTGATTTATTACATACAGGAGGGCATGGGACTGAGAGACGCAGGATCTCCAGAAATCCACATGCCGTTTTTCATCTCGTGTACCGCGTCGATTCTAAGCCTACTTACACTGACTTTAGATCGTTACGTTGCCATTACGTCACCCTTCAAGTATAAAACGCTCCTGAATCCTGGAAGAGCAGCTATCTTGTGTGGTGTTGTGTGGATCGTGTCCTTAGGATTTCCATTCCTGTATTTCCACATTGGATATATACCATATGCATTCCTATTCGCTAATACTGCGATACTACTGACATTTATAGTGCTGCTATTTGCGTATATTCGGATTTATAAGATCTTTCGAGATCAAGTAAAGGCATGGGACAACCTTCACGCTGGGACAGACGAGAATCTTCGCAAGAAAATGGCAGTTCGCTGGGAACAAAAGGTCACCAAAACGTTCCTGATAATGCTGTCACTGTTTGTGTTGTGTTACATGAGCGCATGCGCATTCATCTACTTGCTCAACTTGTGTGACGTATGTAGCTGTCTGGTGATGATAGTGTCACGCAATCTTCAATTCCTTTTGATTTTGTCCAATTCCTGCATGAATCCATTTGTTTATTCTTGGCGGTTAAGGAACTATCGAAGAGCATTTCTCTATGTCATCACATTTGGACAAAAAGGGATAAGTGAAGCGGCGAAGCTGCGTGAAATAGAACTCAGAAGCTTTAGAAAGTCATCGCTGAAGACCTCTAGTCTTAGAGAAAGGCGTGAAAGTATTAGGCCAAAACTTAATAATGTAACCTTGTAATTGGTTCGCAAGGCATTAAGGGAGATGCAGTCCTTATGTCACCATTAACAATGAAATCAGTTTGACATGGTAATACAAATTGCATTGCATCATACAATATGTATGTAGGGACTTTAAAGGCAAATGATGAACTTGTGACTAAATGCAGTATGACAATAGGTTGGTTCGCAAGGTATCACGGGAGATGTAGTCCTTATCAGTTACAGGTATATAGACATATGCAGGTCTTTGGAATGCCACTGGTGATCAACCTTCAATATATGTAACAATGGCATCATGACATCATAATCTCATTTCGTGGAAATACCATGTTGCTATCATGTTGCTATATGTGCTCGCACTGTATCACGGGAGTTGTAGTTTTAATCAGAGGAATGACACTAAACCTTCGCAATCTTTCTTCTGATTGACGAGGTTGGATGTCATCGAATCTTGGTATCACTATTGATTATAGGCTGTTAGTATACTTCTATTGATGTATAGGTAAAAAGCAGGCAATAGTTTATTTGATTGGCGAAGCTGTAGGTCTTTCGATTGTTGGCTGCAATCCTCTTGCAGGCCAATATAAATACGACTATCTTCGTGAATTGGGTAAATAACATCCTACGTGATTTCCTCAAGAGAAAAGGATATATTCTGATAGTGACCCCAAAGTTGAGAATTATTGAAATGGAGTGTGTAATGAGTGCCCAGGCTATCATTTTTCTTTTCTTTGTATAAAGTGTTTTTAAAAACACTGAAGTATTATTTCTTCAAAATATTTACACTAAAATGATGAAGAAGGGTATATTTGTGTGTGCTAAAATGTATTTATACAGTTCTCAAATAACCTGTTAGTGTATGCCAGTACAGTCGACGGTAAAGCTGTGACGGGCCGCGAATTTTTTGAAAAAAAGAAAATTAGCCAATTCTACTGCGAAAAAATTGAGAAAATCAAAATTAATTATTAATTTTTGTGTTCTAGATTTACATTCAATAAGTCTCCTATGTTATTTATTTTATTTTTATTGTGTGTGGAAATTTAATTTGTAAGATAAAATTATAGAATGTAGAAATGTTGATTTTAATAAATTGTATATTTTGAAATAATTTTATTCAGTGAACGCACTAAAACGTACCATTCCGTTATGGACAATTACCCAACCCCTCCCTAGACAAATCTGTTATCTTCCTTTGGGAGTGATAGTTATTTTTTATTATTGTCTTGACGACTCCTCCTCCATGGTTTTATGATTGATTTTTCCAAATTACTACTTTCTGGAAAGTTCTTCGTTCTTTTAACTTCATTTGATTTAAGAATTGCGAGAATAATTTCTTATTTTTAGCATCTATTTTTCTCAAACTTCATGTTTTTCGCTTAATGTTGGTTAAAAAACGTTTTCCGGTGACCTTCATTGACTTCCTATCAAAAGATTACCACCCAACAACACTACAATGGCTTTCCATTGTTATGTAGTATGACGAAGGCAATTGTTCTCCCACCAAAACTCTTCAAGAAGTCAATTAGTGTTCATTAGCGATTCATACTCGAGTGAACATCAAAGAAAACATCCTTTTTAGAACACTTGTTAAAACTCGTGTTCTTCAATGGGTTCTTCCGGTTGATTTTCCAAACACGAGTAAATCATTTTTGGCAACATTTACATTAATATTTTAAGATGAAATCATCAAAATGTAGTGTATGTTCCTTTGGTCCTTGACAAGTGTTTGAAGGCGAAGCTTAGTAAAAAGTCTGTAATTCTAAGCTTTTATTTGCTTTTGGGATCTGTTGTCTAGGCCGTGGATTATTACAATAAGACATTGTAGTTTGATGTTGTGGTGGCAGTTATTGAATTTTTAACCCTTTTTAGTAAATTCTAGGTCGCTCATTTATGTTACTCTCATTCAATTTCCTCACTTTGTCCATGACACTTATTTGTCTGATTTCTTTTTCATGGCAAAATGGAGTCAAAAACAAGCGATTGGAGAAGAAAATTTCCATCGTGCCTGTACTGAATATTAAAATTACGATGTAGAAATACAAAAATACCACAAACTTATTAGTATGATTATTAGCGAGCTAATTTTATTTCCCTACAAAACCACATTCATGGAAAAGTCAATAACTCATCTTTCAACACAGAAACCATGGTAGGCCAGGGTTTTTCATAAACTTTACAAAAATTATCGCCTCGTGGATGGCTTGCCTAACGACTCGTTAAGTCCTTTGTTTGCATTCAGCTAATAATAATAATAACATTTGTTATAATCAACTAAAGTCGACGAGTAGGAGGGAAAGAAGATCGATCATTCCGTGAACAGCTACAAAAAGGTTTTGTTATTTGTCTATAGTTAACTGTTCCTGTGGTGTTAGTGGTTTTACGGGAGGAGCCTGTACATGATTGTGGTTACATTATCAGCTGTGTTCTTTATAACTAACACTTCAAAGTATGCAAGGGTTTCTTCTGTTTGGTCCTTTTATGACACAATAGTTGGCTATTGCCTTCAAAATGTGACATTGACAAAGATTTTGAAGAGGTCACTAGGTGCAAAATCAACAGTGTGGTGGTGAGGTCTTGAGGAACTGAAAGAGCTTTGAAAGTTAGCTTACGCTCTGAATGACAAGCAAAGAATATTTTGCCTGCGAAGGATGTTGTTCAAGTTCGTAGGTATCTTCTGATTTTAATCAAACCAAGAATTTGTGAAGGACAAGAAACTAGCTACCCAACAGCTAGCGCAAACTGGTTGGAAAAATTCTAAAATGAATATTGCTGCACAAGTAAACTGAGTAATCTTGACCATCCAAGGTACGTCAAATATTTCAAGAAATTTTGCCATTAGAAAAGAGTGACATTCGCTTTCTGTATCTTTGGACTGAGATTCCCTTAAAAATATATGTAACATTCTCAGACAATTACTTTATAACTGGCGCCTCAAGTTATCTGAGGACTGATTGACTTACCAAAGTATGGTACGAGATCAACTGATATAACTACATGAGTGGAAAGTGTGTAGTACAATTTATTGCATGTGACTAGGAGCTATCAATACGAGACTGTGATGGCAAAAGGTGAACGTTCCTAAAATAGCAAGTTAATGCATAACAAATTTCTGAGGTTTGTTTGACGGTAGTTGTCAACGAACTTGGTCGGTTTTTGTTCGTAAATTGGATACTGACCTTTAATGTCGATGTTGGAGAGCCGTCTGGATATGAAAATATTGAAATTCCACTACGGCAAAACACGAAATACTTCAGCTAGAGGACTCATTTTTGGTTAAATTGAACGTTTTTTCTCGACTTATTTTCCAGACTTGATGAACGAGAATACCTTACAGTTATTGAGTGGTTGTGCTGCTGAATTCCTTGGAAGGTTTTGCGTGGCAATCTACTGAATAATTAATAGAAGAAGAATCCTTTAAGACCTAGGCGAAGACCAGCAAGATAAGTGCGAAAAACTGAGTTGACCATTCGGTTATATTCTGGAATAGATAAAAAAATTCAAGCAAGGCCCTTCAAGCTGCTTGATCAAATCGGGTCAAGAAGGCCATTGAACATATTTATATCAAGAGGATTTTATAGATTCCGGTTGGTGAGAAAAACCTTTGGAATCAAAACAAATCGCTATTTGACAGTTATTTATTGGATTATCCAGGGATTTACCCGGTCTCTGTTAAATACTTCACATTATGCCCAAGAGAGGGATTAAGAAACGTATACTTAACAAAGTAAGTGCTTTATTTTCAATACGTGGGGCCAAGCATCGACTGGAGATCCACGGAGAACAGAAGGAGCTGGACTCTAATTCACCCAAACATCCTGATATAAACACAGTACGTGGAGTCATGTCTTCCAAAACTCCTCACTACAAACCCAGAGGGATTCGCTTTAGCAGGCGTGCTGTGCAGAGGTCCAAGTACTTGAGACAAAAGTTCGGTGTACGTAAGACAGTGATGGGGTTTAGCCCTCGGGTTGGTTCGATTACTGAAGAAGATGAGAGTGAGATTACTCTCTGGATGTTGGCAGAAAATGCTGAGAATGTCATCTCTGAAGGCATGGCTTGGCTTAGGAATTCCGAGGACTGTTGTGATGATAGCACTGGAATGGAACAGGACCATGAGAAAATACTGCAAATGTGGATTCAAAGTAACTCTTTTGATAAACTTTATGAAGAGCACCATGATGATAAAGATATCAGTCATGAAGATGACTATGAAAGTTATAGTTTTAGTGAAGATGATGGTGATGATAGTTGTGATCAAAAGACAGGACTTACCGATGATGAAGATGACAATAATGATGATGATGATGATGAAGATGACAATGATGATGATGAGGAACATCACAATGAGATAATTAAAGATTATGATAGTACTGGTGACGAAGATTATGATGTAACACAGGATAATGATGATATTAATAATAGCTATGCGACGTATGACACTGGTACTGACTCAGATGATGAAGATAAAGATGAAGATGACATGGATGACAATGATGATGATGATCACCCTGTTGATAACAATGAAAACACAGGTGATAGCCTAAATGACATCAACTGTAGCATTTACGTTGATGACGAGAGTTTTGACGAACTTGAAGATGATGATTATGATGGTGATGATGATGATGATGATCAAAATGATTCGCATAAACAACTGGAATCTTCTGAAACAGATAAACATAAAGAATCAGCAATCGAAACAAAAACCATTGGTAATAATCTCACAAGAGAAAGTTATATTGCAGTGTTGGACTCGGCTAACAGTCAAGATTATAATAATATATTTGAAGGCAGCACGGGTGGGAACAATGATATCAACATGTGTGAGCAAACTGGCTGTAAAGAGAAGAGTGAAAAAATCTCTTGGTTTGAGGATGAAGTTAATGGAGATGATGAAAATCGTGTTGAAAGTGAACTTACTCATGACAACGAAGATTCTGCTGTGCATGTATTGGATTCAAGACATGATAATAATGATTATGATAGTGATGATGATAATAATGTGGATATTGATCAAAATGATCATACCTTCTCCGCCTGTAATGTTCGTTTCTCTTCCAAAGATGATGTAAAAAACAATACTGCAAAATCCGATCTAGACCCAGATGTTCAAACACAACACGAACAAACTATCTTGCCAGAAAAGGGTGACCAAATAACACCCGATGACGCTATTATTAACACCGTAAAAGACGAAATAGATGAAATATTGTCTCGCATTTCTCAGATTGAAAGTGATTTCAATTTCATGCGCAAATCAATGAATGAATTTCGATCATTAGATGTACAAAATAATGATACAATCCAGTGATTTAGATACTTTTCTTTACAACTGAGAATAATTATTTATTCTAGAAATGTTTTTCCTGTTAACTTGCAGCTGTAATTCTTTCAAAATATTAACAAAATAAATTGTTGTTTAGCAACTTTAAGCTGGACTTTTTTTTTAGAAAAAAATGTTATTAATAGCACTGCTGCTTCTACTAGTCGTAATATTAATATTAGTTGCAGCAGTCAGTAGTAGTAGTAACAGTAGCAACCACAACAGCTGCTCTCAGTAGCAGTAGCAAGCAGTAGCAGATGCAGCAGTAGCTTCAACAGCAGCTGCTTTCAGTAGCAGTAGCAGCAGTAGCAACAACAGCAGCTGCTTTCAGTAGCAGTAGTAGCAGCAGTAGCAACAACAGCAGCTACTCTCAGTAGCAGTAGCAGCTGCAGTAGTAGCAATAGCAGTATAGTAGCAGTATAGTAGCGGCAGTAGCAGTAGCAACAGTACTCAGACAGCTAGTCACAGTGCTTGAAGTGATAGGAAGTTACTCTACTATCTATAAAATAGTTAAACAGAAGTTGAACACATCACGTGACCACAGAACAGGGTCTTGATTGTTGGTAGGGGCTGACGGCAGACCTGTTACTACATTTACAGATGATTTATTTATTTGACTATTTAAGAGTACCAAATATGCAGACGCCTATCAGAGTCTATTCCTCCATCTGAAGTTAATATGATTGAGTTTGGGCCCTAAAATGTATTTGATCTCCTATCATTTATGTTTATACGTGCATTTTGGCCTAAACTAGCTCGATCATTGGCACCAGCAGGTCCCATCAGTTTTGAAAAATTATATACATAGACCCTATATTAAAACAGTCTTTTCTTTACCAAGTTAGTATATCTTTGCTTGGATCATACACTTTATATATTTGGTGTAATAGTATACACCCCTTGCAGCACGTCAGAATGCAGCTAAAGTTGGAGAACAAAACAATAGGTTTCAATTCCTAGGAGATTGAAATTCTTTTGTTTTGTCCTCCAAATTGAGCTGATTTGACGTTACGTCAAAGGGGACTATACTTGGTCTCAATAACTTGGACCTCACACACCAGAAGGTCGCATATTCAGTTTTGGTAATGATATCATCGGCTGATTATACATTTTAACAATCTCTATAGACAAAGCATCCAAATCTGTACTGAATACCAAAGGCTGGGCTTCAAGAGATTCAGGATATTTGGACCAGAAGTTCCGGAAACTCTTTGGTCTCATCTTCTTCTCTGAAGAACAAATGGAACCACGACTGCATAGCCTGCTGGGATTGGATAGACAGAAGTCATTCATAGCTGGTAAGTTTCTTGCTTTGGATTCAATTCTAGGTGTAATTGGCTTTCGGTTCACTGTTACGTCACGTTTCTCACGGCGCGCAATGCCTTTTGGGGTCCTGACCATATTTGGCAATATGGGAACTGTATTGCCTTGCATAGCATTGTGGGTAATACTTCGATTTCCAGTATGTTTCACTGGTTCAGGTAGCTTCGTCCGGGTTTTTGTAGGTTGAAAAAGTCTGATTGGCTTAGGAATCTGCAGGAACTTCACTTTACAAAGATCAGTTCTCTGACCCGATACGCTTGAATTTCGCATTTTTTTTATTAAAGAATAACTATTGGACTATTAGTTTATAAAAGCATAAAATATATTTGATAAAGATTATGAATAGTAAGTACTTGTATAGATTTTAATGATTTTATCAAATTGATCATTAGATTAGTTCATGATAATTAAAGAGGATTATTGCGCTCAGATCCTGAGTTTACTGATAATTAGAATATCAAAAATTGCGTTTACGATCTTAAAGAAAATTACTTAAAAATAGAATTATGATTAAAATAATTTGCGGTGGGATATGAATTGATCAACGACCGACGGATGAACCAGTGACATGCAGTGACAGATTCTTGCAATAGTAAAAGGACTGTGTCATTTCCTTTTTTTTTCTTGTACAAATAATCCGCTATAACTTGTCCAAACTATCAACTCAGTAAGCAAATATTGCATCCGTAATCGAGAAACAATCGATTAAGGAATATTCCGGCAATTTTCCTTGATTTTATGGTAGACTCCAAAATGATCGATTGAACAGAGTTCCAATAATGATGCTCTATCAGTCAACAGTCAAACAAATAACTTGGTCTTGAATTACTTGATTTTCGCGACGCAAGTCTAGGTTGAGTTTAAGCACCTTGGTTGTTAACAAGAGGCGAAGTATTTTAGAACCACAGCAGAGGATATATAGGATAGAATTAAATTCTTGAGTTATTGTTTCAAATCCTTCCCAACTCCAGTGAACTTGATTCAAAGCGTCTAGACTTGAAATATTTCTCTACTAGTTCTAAAACGCTAGCTCGCTCACTCATAAGGGCGTATCTTCTTGGATCACTCTTTGATATAGAACCGGTTTTTTTCGCCAATTTTCTTCCTATTGTCGCAAGAACGGTACTACTTATAAATGGAAGATAGTTTTCCAGACAAACGAGGACGCTTTCTGCTGCAGCTGCGGTTGAATCTAAGTGCAGGCTGTTGCTAGGTCGTTTGAGACACGACGAGGAGTGTGACCTCTTGGAGAAAGAATATACGAAACACGAGAAGATGTCGGGCAAAATTGTTTTCGAGAAGGGTCAAGTATGTGTAGTAGCAATTCACATAATCGAGAAGACATCACGAGAATATATATTATACAGGGAATAAAATGTAAATAAAACGGAAAAAAAAGGAAAAAGTTAACATGAAAACAAATTTTTAATCTAAATTCATTATATAATAGAGTTACTTAATATTTAAGTAAATTAGAACACGCGCAAAACAAATTTACACAATTTTTTTGAATAACCGGAATTTTCGAGGGTAATTGATAACACCAGGGGCTAAGAAATCCTATACAACGTTTTTGCACTTCGTTGTCATGACGATAGATCGTAACTTGATTTCTGATTTTTGGCATTTTGATTTCAGTGTATAATCAAAACAGAATTAATCTAAAATTATAAGTTTAATAATATTTTTTTTGCCCTATTTTACCATAAGATCCCATGCATCATGAATGAAGGAAGGTATGAATGAATGAATGAATGAAAGAAAGAAAAAAAGAAAAAAAGAAAGAAAGAAAGAAAGAAAGAAAGAAAGAAAGAAAGAAAGAAAGAAAGAAAGAAAGAAAGAAAGAAAGAAAGAAAGAAAGAAAGAAAGAAAGAAAGAAAGAAAGAATGAGAGAAAGAAAAGAAGGAAGGAAGGAAGGAAGGGAGAAACGAAGAAACAAAGAAAGATATAGAGTGACAAAGAAAAAATCCTTACCTCAGTTTGTGAGATTGTTATCTATTAAGAATCATTGATACCTTATACCGTCATACCTTAGCCCAGTGACATATGTGACAAGGCAGGAAGGTAGAAGGCTTCATATATGACAACCATTAGTGAGAGGTACACATCCTGTCTTGAATCACTTCGCTTAATGCACTACCAACTGACATGTTTTTCCATTGGGTTTGTATTCGATGGGACAGAGTAATTAATCTCGCGCAAATAACAAAAGACTCGAGATCTTAGATTTAAAATTTCTCGCCGTAATATGAAACATTGTATTCCGTTTGTTGGCGTTTAACAAAAAGTCTATCCGGTTTTTCCACTTGTACTTACTTACTTACTGCCCATAATGCCTAGCTGGCATGTAGGGCAGCAACAAAGGATGATATTTTTTTTCCACTCGTAGTAAATGATTATTGTCTGTTCATTCAGCTTGTCCAGGGCTGATTTCATATATTCTTCTTTATATCAGTTCTGTTGCATGTAGTATGTCCCATGTAGTATGTTGGGTTCTAGACGGAATCACCATTAAAACGATCGAATTACATTCACACAAGTGGTATTTTATTTGCTTACTGATTCAAACCAATCACACAGACAGGTCTGACCAGTCACACAGACACATCGTACCGGTTGGTAGAGCTGTCACGCTGGGTAACACTCTGGTCATAATGGTTAGTAGACCCGTCACGCTGACTGACAGACAGGTCTGACCAGTCACACACACACATCGTACCGGTTGGTAGAGCTGTCACGCTGGGTAACACTCTGATCATAATGGTTAGTAGACCCGTCACGCTGACTGACAGACAGGTCTGACCAGCCACACACACATCGTACCGGTTCAGGTAGAGTTGTCACGCTGGGTAACACTCTGATCATAATGGTTAGTAGACCCGTCACGCTGACTGACAGACAGATCAGATGGGCTGATTTCACCTTTACGTCCTTGACACTTCAAGATGTTGACTATTGCACGTTTGAAATGAGGGATACGCCAAGCATATAAATACGGGTTGATGGCAGAATTCAGAAGTACAAACCAAAACTGTACATCTCGCATCCAATGGATCACTTCACAGGAACAACCGCTGCAAAAATTCATCGTGAAAATCAAGACACAAGCTGGAATAAAGCAGGATATATAGCACACTAAGATCGACGCAAGGACTTTAGTTAGCTTCTTTTCGTACTCGATTGCTCTTAATGCAGCTTTTTTTTTCTTACGAGTCGCATCGTTCGAGTCTTCGTTAGGCTTCGGAGGACCTCGGCTTACGTTCGCTTGTGTTCGTGCCTTCAAGACACCGTAGATTCTCAAATATGTGAAGGTGAGAATCACGAAGGTTAAAACCACAGCAGTAACCGTAACAGCCAAAGACTGAACTAACGGCCCAGTTATGAAATAGATACTGGAAACGGCTGCAGAGACGACCCAGATACCGCATGTTGCCCACAGGTACCTTTTGTTTGAGGATACCTGTCTGGCGCGGTAGCTTTTGTTGGAGGTTGCTGCAGAATGTCGCTCAGCGGTCAACGCCCCAAGACTCAAGATTGAAGCTGTGCAGGTGATAAAGTAAAGATAATGGTGTATCATTTGCAAGACAGAAAAGTGCAGGTGCAATCCTTCTCTCAAATGATAGACAAAGGAAAGAGGTTCTGTGATGGCTCCAACAGTTAGATCAGCTAATGCTAGGTTAACGATAAAGAAGTTGAATGATGTTCGAAGATTTCTATTTGGGTTGATGAGGACAGCTAAACAAACGAGCAGGTTTCCTGGAGTTGTGATCAAAGAGAAGCCCGCTGAGATGGCAGCTGTGGAGAAGGACAACACCTTTGGAGCAATTACCCCTGTGCAATTTGGTTGGTCGGCAGACATGATAAAGTATGTGACCAATCACGGGCCAGTTTAGAAATAGCTGACAGTTCTACGGTTTTGGACTTGATAGAGAAATTTTACTACAATCCCATCCAATCCTAAGAACAAGGGCTAGTCTCTGTCTAGATAATCGGTTACCCAATCACGGTTCGGTTACTCTTGCGTGTTGCAACTGAAAAATAAATTGGGGTTTTTAATTAGCCTCACTCGTCTCGGCAGCTTCCTGCTTTTAACAAGGAATTTCCCCTTCTAGAGATCATGAATGCCATAAATAGTTTTAACAATTAAAATAATGAGCAATTCTCTTAGCTAACTCACAGATTAAACCCTGAAACAACCCCTGGGCTGATCTAAGTCAGGGCATGGCTAACTCACAGATTGAACCCTGAAACAACCTCTGGGCTGATCTAAGTTAGGGCATGGCTAACTCACAGATCGAACCCTGAAACAACCTCTGGGCTGATCTAAATCAGGACATGGCTAACTCACAGATTGAACCCTGAAACAACCTCTGGGCTGATCTAAGTTAGGGCATGGCTAACTCACAGATTAAACCCTGAAACAACCTCTGGGCTGATCTAAATCAGGACATGGCTAACTCACAGATTGAACCCTGAAACAACCTCTGGGCTGATCTAAGTTAGGGCATGGCTAACTCACAGATTGAACCCTGAAACAACCTCTGGGCTGATCTAAGTCAGGGCATGACTAACTCACAGATTAAACCCTGAAACAACCTCTGGGCTGATCTAAGTCAGGGCATAGCTAACTCACAGATTAAACCCTGAAACAACCTCTGGGCTGATCTAAATCAGGACATGGCTAACTCACAGATTGAACCCTGAAACAACCTCTGGGCTGATCTAAGTTAGGGCATGGCTAACTCACAGATTAAACCCTGAAACAACCTCTGGTCTGATCTAAGTCAGGGCATGACTAACTCACAGATTAAACCCTGAAACAACCTCTGGGCTGATCTAAGTCAGGGCATAGCTAACTCACAGATTAAACCCTGAAACAACCTCTGGGCTGATCTAAATCAGGACATGGCTAATTCACAGATCGAATTGGAATTAAGCTTGTTAAGAAAACCCTCGAATCAAGGGAGAGAGCCAACAAACTCTACTCACATGTGATGCTGAGTCCAGGAATCAAACCCGAGACCCCAGAGGTGAGAGGCGAGTGTGCTACCACTACACCACCCTTGATTCTTATTGACCATTCGCCTCAGTTGTTTAAGTGATTTCAAATAAAACACCGATTCCCAGAGTTGCTGAATTCTCCAGAGGACAAAACATTGAATTTTTCATTCTTATATGAGAGTGAAATCTTATTATTTTGTCCTTTCGATTAAACCCTGCAGGGGGTCTATATATAACAGTTCTTTTGATGAATTTCTCTATTATTTTAAGTTATGTTATATTATTCTATATTCTTTAATGGCGTGAATCGGAGATATTGAAAAGAGACCATCAGGTCGTGAAAAAAATTGAATTAAAAACTAATATGTAATATGGGTCAGTTCCAGGATGTCCTTTGAGGAGCAGCCTTTTAGTTCTGTTTATTCAATGGCTGTCAAAATATGTGATTATAATTAAATGTCTTCCATTTCATGAAACTCTTTGGATTATTGACAAAAAGTGAGAAATTTCTCCCCTGTTTTATTCGATTTGCTCCAGTTTATGACGAAGTGAAAACCAGAAAACGGAGTTGGAATATGAAGGTTTCCTCAAGTTTTCCTCGACTTGTGCTTACCTGATTTATGAAGACCGGTTTGCACATTTCCGATTTCGACTCCCACTCCGTCGCAAGCGAAAATCAGGCTTAGTTTAGGGCAGGGACGATTTTGACCGTTTTTCTTCCTTATTAATCTCCAACATGTAATGCCATGTAACTGGTCACAGATGACAACAGTTCCTTGTTTGACATTTTTCATTTATCTGTTCAAATCATCATTAATTCTGTGTCAAGAGAACTGAAGTGAACAAATCCCAAATCCATATGCCAAATGAATGTTTCCTAATCATGATGCTATACCAAAGTTGAAGTCCCTTAGCAACCCTAAACTTTTCAGTAGTATACATGGGATGATTGTATAGAATTACTTGATCGACTCGTCTAGTTTTTTCATGTTAAATCTCTATGCTGCAATAGTTATTTCAACTCAGAATACGAAAAAAAAATTTTCTAAACAATATTTTCCATTAAACCTTGTTTTCCTCGGCTCGTATTTGTCTAAAGAGTATTTTATCAAAAGTCAGTTCTGTAGATGTTAATCTACAGTGATTCTTCGCAAAACCTTATTGGCCTGTATTCAATACGTTTCGCTAAAGATTAATCGTATACATATAAGAAGTTATTTTCACAATATCTTAACTAATATAAACTAAATATTTTTTTACAATGGTCTTGACCAAAAAGGCCTTTGACTTCATTTTCTCTCACAACTTCACTTATGAGTTGGCAAAATCTCTCATACAAAAAAAACAACACAAAAACGTTTCTAATGAATTGATCAGTTTCTAGCCTTACCTTGTACTATTTAAGAGCAGCAACACTCTTGTTTTTGCCACCTTCGCCTTTCCGACCGTTTATTTGACTAATACAGGAGTAATAAGTTGAGTCAGTTTGCTATAACGCGCTCTTAGACGTAAGTTATTCGGGACAGGTGAAATTCCACGCATGCGCATTAAAGTAATCCTCTGTATTTAGTGTAAGACAAATTCACTGATTCCTCAAGATTCGTCAGTAATTGTGAAACCATTTTAGTGTTTTTAATATATCATTTATGAGGAATATTAACTCAAATTAATTAAAGACGTTTTCGGAAATATTCTGCTTCGTGGCTTAATTTTTTTCCTTCCAGATTAGTCCATGAGCCAAGGTGATTTCCGGCACCACCTGCAGGGTGGCACTGAATGGAGGTTCTTTATTTTATTATCAGTTACAGTATTATCAAACACTGATCGCCGATTAATTTGGTCAAATACTGAACCAACCTCTCGGCTGATCATCTATGTCAGGGCGCGGCTAGCAGCATAAGTGAAATTAGAATTTAGCGTGATAGGCTTCGCGGAGGGAGGAAAAACTGAAGAACCAAGGAAAAGACCAAATAAACTCAACACATACTAGTTATACAATGGTTTCGAGTGGCATACCGTGGAATATCCCACGAGTTTCTGGTATACGCACGAGCCTTTAGGCGAAGAAAATACAAGTGACGAGTGGGATATCCACAGTATGCCACGAGAAACCATCGTATAACCACTTTATCCCACACCATAAAATACAAATACGTATAGATTCAACGCGCAGCGCATGATGGGAAGGAAGAGTGAGATACCGACGATTATACAACGGCTTTCCTCAATTATGATTGGCTGTATTTTCTATGGTGTGGGATATATACCGGTATGCAAGTAGATTCCCGGAATTGAACTCGAGAGTCTAGAGTTGAGAGTTATTGAGATGCGTGTGCACTACCAATACATTACCCCTTCAACTTGATTCTCAAGTTTTGCACATTGAATAAATAATAATAAAAAACTAGAGAAATAGTCGACCCAATAATTACAGAACAGAAGTCACAGCAGTATACTGAGACAACAATATCAAGGACACCATTATCAGTGAAAAACTGTAGCTAAGCCAGAAGGAATATTACATTTTTAGACTTTTAGAAAATGTAGTTAAAGTTTTAAAGCTGAACCAACATGTCAATCAACTTGCAACATGTCATTTAAAGTTCACTCTTAACCAAACAAACTCTCTGATGAGAAGACATCTTAGTGAACATTTCTCGTGATGTTTGTTACTTCATTTGTTTAAGGCCTCTAATTAGCGAATAGTTGTTTGTGAACAAGCCATCTGTTTTCGGGTTGTTTGGGCCATTGCTCCTTATCCTTTCCTCATCCTAAGGATTTCAGAAAATCTGGGTGAGGAATGGATCGAATAGACCAAATTCACGTGACTGACCACAAAACAATAGACTCAAGGCGAGGCTGGAGTAGACAAATGCAGTAAATGTATGGATTTGAAAATTCCAGCCTAGACTTGAAGCTTTTGTTTTGTGGTCATTCAAGAGAATTCGGGAAATGTCTATTGAATAGGAAGTTTAACAATTCTGGTGGCGTGACGGAGGAAACAAATCGTAGAAAACAAATTGAAGATAATGAAAAACTTTGACGTGGGATGAATACTGGTTATTTGAATGTTGATTTAACAAGCAAAACCAATCAAAGTTTAATTCTAGTTTGTCAAACGGAGTAAACAAATCTTTTTACAACAAACCAGCTGCATACTGTATGCAAATCCCCAAATAACTCATACATTGAAATATTTGGTATTTTTTAGATCTGTAAATACATACCTGAAGATGATGACAACAAGAAATGGAGCAAAATGGAGAGAGATGCTGCAGCAGATACACAGGTAAACCATATTTAATTCTTATCGACTAGAATACGACAGAAATATGATTTGAAAATATTTAAAAAAATACAGTAATTCCTAATTTTCAATAAATTTAAGATAGCTTGAAATGTTTAGACAATGTATCTAACCCTGAAACGATTTCTGGGTTGATCTGATCTGATTACAAGCCGTACACTCGTACACTCCGAAATAAAATCGATTGGACCGAGTTCCGACTGAAGGCCGACTACACTCCGAGTTAATATCGATTGTACCGAGCTCCGACTGATGGCCGACTTCACTCCGAGTTAATATCGATTGTACCAATGAATTGCAACAAGATGATTGGTGGCTGTTTCAGTTTTCTTCTTCAACAACATACAATGTTCTTGAAGTTTGGTTTTCTATATCAGGTAGAACCACCGTCGGTTTGTTCCATTTTGTTACAATCTCAATCGAAATATCGTCAATGTCATCCGGAGCCTCGCTCTCAACAATACCGTACTTTCTCCTGAGTTTTGCAGCCTGTATATTCAAGAATGATGGCATGTCTTGCCAGAACTCTCTTAACTGCTTCAACGTTAAATTATGGCTTTCCATCAGACTAGAAGCAAAGTCAATTCCAGTTGTATTCTTGATGACTGGCTGTTTTTTACTTGATGTACTGGTTGGATTTCTGTAGTGAGGACTAGTATTAAGGTTCAAACTATTTAAAATCTTCTGGATATGTTTTTCCTTCTCGTATTGAGCATGTACGCCGTCTATCTTTCTTAGACTAGGGATATGATCTATACCATAGTCAGTCTTATATTCTCGCAGTTTCCCTAATGGTTGTACATGTGTCATTTTTGAAGATTTCTTCAAGGAAAATCCTTTTCCAGTTTTCATTCTTTTACTGGCGATTTGCTTTTCCTTTTCTACGCGTGTTAGTCCTCCTTTTATCGCCTTCGTACCAACCATACCCTTGTCGGAAATCGCATTTAGTCCCACTATACCCCCCTCAGGAGATAATTGGGGTGCTTTAGTGGCCACCATACTCTTGTCAGGAGGTAATTTGCTCCCTAAATTCTTATGACCTTTCCCCCTGTTGGGAGATTTTTGGCCCAATTCTGAGGGGTTTTGAGTGTGGCGTTGTTTATAATACCGGCGTGGAATAGTCCTGGGAGTATGATCACAGTTCAGTGTCTTCAGAGCGTCTTCAAGATAAATAGAAAAAGGCTGATGTTTCACTACTCTCTCCTCCAGCTGCAATGACATCTTGCACAGCCTAGAAGACAAATTCATCCATTGTTTATAATATTCTCTATTTTTATTCAGAAAAACCTATGGTTAATTTGAGTTCCATAAGATATTATTAAAGATGTATTAGAGAAAATGCAAGGCCTTAACAGTAAACCTATATATAAATAGATATATATTTATTATTATCGGGTACACGAGAGCCTCATGACACGTCTTGCATCAAGGCAAGGCATATAAATGTTTTTTTTTTTTAATACACAGTCATATTTATATAATTTTTTAGTTTTGCATCCCATTATATATCTGTATCTTGTATCATTTCCCTCCCGCCTCCCCACCGTGGGTTCTTTTTAAGAAAATGTCATCACAGGGGGAGGGGGTAGGGAGAAGGAATGGGTTCCTCAACAACGTTTAAAAGTTTTGACAATTGAAATTTTTTCGTACTACTTTCATTATAAATTTCTTTTCTAAGTTAGTCCAATATTGTTATATTGATTATGAAATCTAAGAAAATGAAGTTCAGATGAAGTTCAGATGAACAGTACCTTTAAGAATCTAAGCAATCGGCTAATGTTATAGATTATCTTTAAACAAATCCGTTTCCATGGATAACACTTACTTGAAGGAGACTCGCCGTCTGTACCGCCTGGCCTTAAATACAATCAGTTTGGTTGGAATCACAAGTATCCCAGTTCGACTAAGGAGTGTATACCACCTTTACAAGTCATCCATACACTTTCATTACGGAATGAGAAAGTTAAAGGAACTTTAGCTCTAGTGTTGAACGGGATTCGAGTCGTCTGCAACTCGTGACGACATAAGCCGTTTGCTTAATTAACTTGTGTTTGTTCTTCTGAGTTAAGGAATTTTATCATCTCTTTTCCTGCATGTAAATGAGTTTGATAAGTCAATGTAGTGTCACTCTACCGACTGGCGCTTAATATCAGAGATACTGCACGTCATTACATCAACTGCTATGTCAATATCAGAGAATTAACAGTATTTTTAGTTAACACTTTTGTTCGAGAGCTGATGCATCCATATTTTTTTTTGAAAGAGGGAAAGAGAGAGAGATTTATTTTCTTATTTTCAGCTAACGTTAGCTGTCGCACGTTGCAACAATATATGCACACGGAAGATAAACTATATTTATTAGTTCGCATGAGCAAACGTTTCATCACGTTTTGCATGAACAGCTGCTGAAATGACTGTCAGGCGCAGGTCTTCCTCGAGAGTTGGCCTACAAGGAGAACTTTAGAAAGATATACATTCATGTGATTTAGCTTAGGCAACTTTCAAACAAGTGACATTTTGGAGATCGATCTTTTTACTTCCGGTATTAGATCGAAGGTTGGGGCCCCAATGAAATACTCCTAATAGATTATCGGCTCGCTCTTTAGATGGTATGATTACATGAAAGTAGACCTCACTACTTACAGACCCCTTGTTAAACCATTAGGAAGATCATAGTTCCGCTTTATTTGAGAGTTTTTCAAGTGTTAATGGGAAGCAAGCGGATGACATGTTGTTTGAAATGGGACAGAGGTTGGCGATATTGGGGAGAAAGCCGTGTGGAACTGAGCAAATCTAGAATGCAAAATTGAGTGAACTTTTTTTAGTTAATCGCAATACAATTTGGATACTATTCCTTTTCAAACATAGTAGTGAGAATTAAGGGTGTTGTAGTGGTAGTACACTCACCTCTCATCTCTAGGGTCTTTAGTTTGATTCCTGGACTCAACATCACATACATTAGGGAATCAAGGGTGGTGTAGTGGTAGTGCACTCACCTCTCATCTCTAGGGTCTTTGGTTTGATTCCTGGACTGAACATCACATACATTAGGGAATCAAGGGTGGTGTAGTGGTAGTACACTCACCTCTCATCTCTAGGGTCTTTGGTTTGATTCCTGGACTCAACATCACATACATTAGGAAATCAAGGGTGGTGTAGTGGTAGTACACTCACCTCTCATCTCTAGGGTCTTTGGTTTGATTCCTGGACTCAACATCACATACATTAGGGAATCAAGGGTGTTGTAGTGGTAGTGCACTCACCTCTCATCTTTAGGGTCTCGGGTTTGATTCCTGGACTCAACATCACATACATTAGGGAATCAAGGGTGTTGTAGTGGTAGTGCACTCACCTCTCATCTTTAGGGTCTCGGGTTTGATTCCTGGACTCAACATCACATACATTAGGGAATCAAGGGTGGTGTAGTGGTAGTACACTTGCCTCTCATCTCTAGGGTCTCGGGTTTGATTCCTGGACTGAACATCACATACATTAGGGAATCAAGGGTGGTGTAGTGGTAGTACGCTTGCCTCTCACCTCTGGGGTCTCGGGTTTGATCCCTGGACTGAACATCACATACATTAGGGAATCAAGGGTGGTGTAGTGGTAGTACACTCACCTCTCATCTCTAGGGTCTCGGGTTTGATTCCTGGACTGAACATCACATACATTCAGTAGGGAATCAAGGGAGGTGTAGTGGTAGTGCACTCACCTCTCATCTCTAGGGTCTCGGGTTTGATTCCTGGACTGAACATCTCATTCGAGTGGAGTTTGTTAGATCTTTCCCTTGATTCCGATCGAGGATTTTTTTCTCCGGGTCCTCCAATTTTCAATTCTCCTCTGTCTGCAAAAACTAACGCACTAAATTTCAATTTGATGTGTGCATGAGTTTGCCATGCCTCGACGTAGATCAGCCCAGAGGCTGTTTAAGGGAACCAATAATGATATTTGAATGTTTTTAAAAAAAAAGTTTACATTGCGATTTACCCTGATTATTTCTTTCTTGTGGTGTTTCAAAACTCTTTTATGGTTAAACTTGTTTGGAAATTTATTTTCACTATTTATTTACTGCACACAAAGCTGATCAGCTGAATCAGACCTTACATGACCTTATTGTCATAGTTCTTACTTGCGACTGATCTATTCTGCCTTTAATAATTGTAATATTTATCTCCATAGACATGGGCCTTAATACCAAGAGACCATAGTCTCTTGTTAATACTTAATGAGTTTGATGCTGCCAACGTCTCATCATTTTCGGCACTTTTATACAACTCAGAGAGATGACATCAAGGGACCATAACTTGGACCCTGGAATTTCAGAATGAAAAAAGGCAATCACTCATTCAAAATGTCCTATAAAAACAGTCCATAGATACAAATCATCCACATATTGCTGTTTGCAGATAGGTCAGTCCACAGAGGTCAGATTTTTGGAAGTCTGACTTCAATATAGGTTTTCATTGTCTTGTTCTCTTGAGGAGCCTTGAGCCTTCGCTGTTTTCGGCTACCAGTTTCCTTCCGCATGTAGCGTAGAGTTTCTGAAGACATTGCTGGCAGTCTTAACAAGGAATTACTGGGATAACAAACCTGTATAGAAGACGAGTTTTCATTGGATAATGCTTGGGTTAAAATAGTATTAGCAAGGAGAGGTGCTACAAGGCGCCGTGGAGTGACCTCTAAGTCAGGAAACTCGAGGATCTGTCTACGAACGATAGCATTTCTTTGATTGAACAATGAACAATCCGCACAAGGACCAATAACATCGCAATACTCTCTTCCAAAAATACAATTCGGCTCGGTTGGCTTTTCATTGAGAAAGAATCGGATTTTAGATTCCTCGTTCAGGAATCCACTACACTTTCCACATCGGTTATTGCGACTTATTTTCTGATTTGAAGCAATGTACTCTTTGTAGCTCTGCATGTTACCAGCGTGTTTGGGTTTCGTCCAGTATTGAATTCCTCCAGACAGTTTATCAGCCAATTTCTGATAGCTTATCTGTTGACTTGCCTTAATTTGTGAACACTTAGGCTGCCATTCTGGTCGCTGCTTAGAAGTTATTAGACTACCTTCTTTTTCCACCAAGGAAGGACAATTCTGTTTCTCTTTATAAGGCATTCTTGAATCAGTAATTCATCGTTCTCTCTTGGACATGAAGCCACTCCAAAAGTAATTACAATGTTGTACGACTCGCGTTAAGTTAATTGGAAGTAATTCACTAACGAGGACAGTAGTATTCTGAATTCCTACGCATCACTCTCCGTGATTAAGGCATAACTCTTTTCCTTGCCATTTTGGTTCCTTCAAGTAATAGTTTAAGTAAACTTTCAATATTTCTGTTCTGGAAATTAAACGATTTTGAAAACAAATGTGTTGCAATCGTTGAGTGTTTACAGTAATTCCAAATTAATCCATGTGCTTGACAACTGGTTTCTGAGATATTTGTTAACCTAATGAGCCCAAGGTGACAATAGAAGAGAACATTGATGTAAGTGATTCTTTTGTTAAGCTATTACTTACAAAGATGTGATTGGATGCTGTATAGAGTAAGGGCCAAGGTTCACTTGAGCGTTACCGCTTATAATAGCACAGGAGTCCCATCACTGAATAACGTGTGCTAAGATTTATGCCTTTATGAAACAAGTAATAAGTTTAATTAGAGAGCTTAAGCACCAGGCGTTTTTGAGTCACGGACGGCAAACCGGAAGTCCATTTACAGTATTATTAAAGTCCTGAAGTCTGTAACGTCAGGTCACTGACGTGAAAGCTCGCTCTTCCCCAACCGTGTTGAGGATTGAAAACGCGAGAAAGGTGAATTCGCCAAAAACGGCGTACTCGATCCAGTCTTCTTCAGTATTTTGACGTCCGTGCTGATAAAAACGCCTGGTGCTTAAGCTCTCTATTATTTTAAGAAATACGGCATCGCGTGAATAAACAAATATACAGTATATAATACTTGGACGTAGGCTACACAGACTAGCAGCTAGCACAGACAGGGCTGAAAACGTATGTGCATGCGTCAAATTGTCCAAGAAAACAAGCATGACCGCTGGAAAACATTGCGTCTAACACGAAATTTTCACTCAGTGAAAAGCATTTTAGTACAAACATTAGAAAAGCTTTTTTCGTACGTCCTGAAAGTCATTAATGTATGTTTCCCACTCATGCGATAACCATTCTTATGGGAAGCCATTTCGATGTTACGGCATGCCGTACCGTGACGTGCTGTAAGTCAGTGCCGTATGTTTCCCATTCATGCGATAACCATTCTCATGGAAAGCCATTTCAATGTTACGGCATGTCGAGTTCAGTTAAAGACTGAAAGCATGTATTGATTTTATGTCCAATTACTGATGTAGTCGTAAAGCGCTTTTGAATATTTCTTATATCTGTTATATGTTTTATACGCGAAATAAATGAATATAGGTTATATTATGAGCTTCCCGCCGTCAATATTTAAAAAGCAAAATAACTAAGAAAAATCATGATGATTTCCATCGATAATTTTTCGGCATATCAGTAAATGACATTAAACATAGCAAAACATAGGATACGACGGGAAATGAGTGCATGGCAGACACGGGATAGCAAGAGGTTTTGATGTAGGGTCACACAGGACAGACAGGACATGAAACAAGCCAACAAAGATGGCGGCTGATGGTTCGAGGAAAGAGTGTACAACATTTCCCTAGACATTTTACAACCTTTTTCGTCGTTTGGATGTCATAAAAAGCCTATCAACTGTTTTATTTGGAGCACTGGTTTCTTTACAAGAAATATTTAAGGTAAGAAATTCAAATGTTTGAGAAGAAATATCCTAAAGTACAACTCAAGTTATTCATTTTATCTTCGCGTAATTTTAATTTTAATTTTTAATTTTAAAAGCTTATCTTGTAATTTTAAAACCATTTTAAGGCTAGAAACCCAGGGATTTCCATGCTTTCATTGTTAGCATATTCCCAAAGATTTTCCTGATATCCTCCACAGGATAAGGAGAAGTTTAAACTCAAAATTTATTTTATTAAATGACCCACTTTAGTCACGCCAACAGTATTTCCACTTGAATGTGCATTTATCCTCTAGAAAATGGTTAATTTTCCCCTGAAGACCCACAAGGTTTTATCCCTTTAGCATATATCCCAAGGTTTTCCAGTGTCTTCTACCTTAGGATTTCCACTCGTATTTTACCATTACTTCTTGGATTTTCCATTTCATATGAGCTATCCCCAACTGGGGATTCGAAACCTTCGAAAGGGGTTAAAATACAATGCTTTATATATTCAATATTGCCTAATTGCCCAAGGAACAAACAGCTTAAAGAGTTTTGCTTTGAGCTTTTTTATTAGATATCAAATTAATTGGATAAGTAGAAAATTAATTGGTTGATTATTTAGGGAATTAATCAGTGAATTAGAAATTGATTGGATGATTAATTTAAACAAATAATTTGATAATTAGACAATGGCGCATGGTAGATATATATGCTAATTGAACAATATGTATAGAATAATTATTCAAAAGATTTGTCTTTTTTTTCATCTTATTGTCCAATAAGGAGATAATAAAACAGTATTTCTGGGCACTCGCTCAATAGTATCTTAGGAATGTCAATGAATGTATTCAGTTAAATTAGTAAGTTTTAATTTGTGAATGTTCATTGAACACTAATATATATATAAGCTTTAAAAAAACTTAATGATTGAGTTTTTCAGTTTGCTCTGAACTCTTTCATTTCAATGAATTATACAATTTAATGAACTAAGAATCTTAGTCAACTACAATGCACTGCAAGCCAATATTAGCTTTTTTAACAATGTAGGTGCAGTGAGCATCCCATGTGAGATGGTTGCAGATATAAACACCTAATAGTTTATAACTTACTACTTGTTCTAAGCACATAGGACCTACCCTTAAAGGACTGGGTTCACTAGGCTTGTATTGAAGAAAATATATGATCATCTCTTTACATTTTTTAGGATTTAGGATTTAATTTCATATCCATTAAGTTAGCATACCTATGCAAGTCATTGACTAAAAATTGCAATTTACATAAATAAGATGAGGATTCAACATCTAGGAATGAATTCAGCGACAGTGGTATCATCTACATACTTAATCCTGTCATGATGGTTACTGGCTAGCTCATTAATCAGAATACAAAAAGTAAGGGTGCGAGCTTCAAGGTACCCTGTGGTATCCCACCATTAGGGATTAATTAAGCTGTTAATTCTAACCCTTTGTGATCTTTTAGTTAGGAAAGAAGCAATCCACCTAATGATAAAAGGATCGATATCCAAATTATATTAGATAATAACACATTGTGGTCAACAAGTTCAAAACCTTTAGAAAAGTCGAAAATTAAAGAAAATCCTAGCATAGCAATTACCCTTATCTAGAGACTCATAGATGATAATTATGTAATAGGAAAACCAATGCCTGGATAGTTGATTTTCCGACAAATCAAGTTTATGCCCGGGGGGAGGGGGGGTACTCCCTATAATGGACTATACAGGGATGCTCCGCCCGAAAGGGGTACTTTTTCAGGCCACACGTATAGAAAAGGGATGGAAATTTGTGAGTTTTGGTATAAAAAGGGGTAGATTTTCATCAAAGGTATATGAAAGGGGTACCTTTTCAGGTAAAAAGGTATAAACAAGGGGTACCTTTTGGCTGAAATTTGGTATAGGGAAGGGTAAGGGGTCGAGAGTCCGGGCGGAGCATACCCGTATGAAACGACCCAAAGTACCCCCCCCCCCCCCCGGGAGTTTGTGAGAGAAAGATTTAATCAATGTTTGAAGTGTGACCCTTGTTCCATGATCAAACAAAAATTTGGAAGTTTATTTTTGTGGAGCGAAGAAAACCAGGGGCCCTACCCAAAGCACAGGAGAAAGCTAACAAGCAACTCTAGTCACATATGACACTGATTCCAGGACTGGAACCAGGCTGACATTGATGAGAGATGAGCACTCTCATCACTTTATGCCAACCCTGCTCCTCCAAATAAGATAATTTAAAAGGTTATAGGCCGGGTCAAATATTTTAATAACCAAATTATGAATAATTAATAAAGGAAAAATAAGAGAAATCAGTCATCCAGGAGAATTATGTGAATCAGATGCAAAATTTTCCTGTTCAAATTTACTCCCCAAGAACAATTAGTACAATTGATATTATTTAACAATGATCTGACCTGTATGGAATTTACAACAGCTTGCCACTAGCTTCCCTTAGTAAATAAGTGCCTGGCATATACAGATCAGCTGCTCATATTATGTGTAGTGATAATATCATTTACAGGGCTTGCAGTACACTGTAACAGCTGGTCAACGGACAATGTCCGGCCAGAATTGGAACTTGTCTGGTGAAATCTTTGCCCTTGCCAGTCATTTTGACCAGTAACCTTGAGCCACAAATGAAGTATAACTGAGCTAAAACTAAATTGGCCAGTCATAATGACCAGGAACTGATCGGCCATTATTTTAAGCTCTGCATTTTAACGATTCGGCAGGAGTGTTATTAATCAGGTATTAGACCTGATAAAACAATTAAACCATGTTTTTCCACTGCATTTCTTAAGTCATAATAGCAAGTGTTTGATAAAGCATACATACATTAGTAGTTGAGCAAAATTTCAGAAAAGTTAGTTTTTCGCAATTACAAGGATTTGTGTGAGAAAGAAAACTGAGGCCTAACCAGCCTCATTTTAATTTTTTTGGCACATCTTAATAATAGTCTTTATTTATAGATTGCCATTTCCAATTATCACTGTCCAATAGCTCTTCACAAACAAAGTAAAATTTGTGCATGACGATATGATTGCATTTACGATAAATTATATAATTATGAATAAAACTAAATATTTCCCCAATTAAGTTAAAGTATTTGATTTATGCAAATTAGGACCCCACATTTTTGCATTAAGGCATAAGGCCTCAATCATGGTGATGTTTTATACCTACACTTCCAGAATCCCTTTCATTAACATTGTTTGTTGTGATGCTAATTTTCACTATTGTCTTGGTATTCTCAAAGGAGTCTTGAACATTTGAATATGAAAAGAGATTTTGAAAGGATTGTGGTAGTTTAGGTATGAAAAGTCATGAGGTCAGGAGTCTATTTAGTTTATCGTTTAATATACCTTTCTTATCAATATGGCAGCCATCTTAAATTATAGGGTGCAAAGGGGGCAAACATGGAAATATTCATAAAGCATAGAGTGGCAGGGTTACTTTCTCAAAAAAATTTACGCTTTGGTGTTTCACATATCATTCCAACTTATTACCAGCAAATTCAATTGGTTTTTAGATGTGTTTCTCATTGGATAATGTTAAATTATATTTTAAAAAAACACCCTGACAGCTGTGCATAGTATAAATGTTCCAATAATTGCCCCATCAGCATCCCATAATGTCTTACTTATGCACTTGTCAAAGTAAACCCCACATCCCCAACCTTGGACAGGGTGGGGATTAGTGGGGCATTTGAAAAATGGGCTGTACAAATGTTGGGGAATACCCCACATAGTGGAGTGAGAACCCTTCCCTCTGAGGTCAAAACAAAACTCACCTCAGAACTCCACCATCTTGAAGAAAGTGAATCTTTGTTACCAGGCTTCCTTGCAAAACTGCAGTCATTTCTTGACTTAAACCCCCACCGTTGCCCCACACCTGTCAAATCTTCACTTTATCTCCACCTCCTGGAGCGTGATTCTATGCCCCACATTCCCCCACCCTGTCCTGGGTTGAGGGGAGGGGTGGGGGTTTACTTTCACTAGTGCATTAAAACAATAGAATTCAAGATGGCCGCCATATTGTTGTCATATGTCAGGAACATGGACTTATTTATACTTTCATTGATAGAAGCTTGTTGGCCACTGACATGCACAGTCAGCTTAAAAAGGCTTCTATACCTTAAGCACAGCATGCCCATGTCAAGACTGGTACAATTATAAGTTGATGTGATTTGATGGGTAGCAGTGACAGATCCAAAATGATTTCAAGGGAGTGGATGTTACCTAGAAAGGCATTACACATAGCATTTTTTAAATTCTTACCTTATCCTCTATTCCTATTATTTTTTAACTCCAAAGGGGGGTGACTAGCCACCCAATCAAGAAACAAGAAATAAGTGCCAAGAAAGCGACCGAGATGAACAACGATCGTAATTCTCTTGATGTTGCTGGGATATACATCAAAGATGCAAGTCTTGGACCTGCAGCTGCTGCAGCATATTTTTCTCTTGGCCAGTCTATGGCGCATTTAGCATTGTTTGAAGATGCACTCGATTGTTTCCTAAAATGCGCCGCAATTGCAACTGAAATTGGCCACGAAATGCCTAAACTAATGTCATGTTATGGTATAGCAAAGTTGTACGAGGCAAAGAGCCAATGGAATGATGTCATAGAATTCAGTAGAAAATACCTCGACAAGATGAGTCTCTTTTGTCCTAAAGAGATGGAGATCGAGGCCTATTTGAGACTTGCAACAGCGCTGTTTCACACTAACCATTGCGAAGAAGCAGTTGTTTACGGCAAAAAGTGCATGGAAACTATTGGTGACAGTCACGATACTAATGGATGTCAGAATAAGAGGGGTGCATTGGCTGTTCTAGGAAAGTCATATTTGGAGCTGAATAATTACGATGAAGCTATCGAATGTGGTGAAAAGTACCTTAAAATTGCGGCCGCTGGTAACAAAGAAGCTGAGATGGAAGCACACTACCTTCTTGCAGATACATATAATCGATCAGATCAGATTGATAGCGGTTGTAACCACGCGACTAAAGGCATGGCTATAGCTAAAGAACTGAAAAACGACACCGCAATGGAAAGGTTCAGGTCGCTGCTGTCGGGTTTCTACGCCCTTGTTGGAATGTGCGAAAAAGCCTCTTCGCTTGATCCTGATATGAAAGCGTTTTTTGAGGTACCAACATGTCTAAGACAAGAACTAGAAGCTCTTGTGAAAGCTGTGAAGGCAGACGATGTTAATCAGCAAGTAATAGCTCAATTTAGGCTTTACAACTACCATAAATCAATGCTTCAGTACGAAAGAGCCATCAATTGCTTAAAACAATTAATGGTATTACAATCAAACTGCAGTCAAGCGAAGCTGTTTTACTATGCACCCATAGGAGAATTGTATATAGGAATGAAGAAATACAAGGAAGGGTTACAGTACTGTGAAGGTGGGCTGCGTGAGGTAGCAGGATGCAAAAACAAAAAGATTCGGTTTGATTTCTTTTTTTATATTTCTCAGTTATATGCTGCAAACGAGAATTGGCAGTTAGCTGAGCAATACCTAAATGAAGCGATACAGTGTTTTGAAGCGTTCTATGGATCTCTTGGCAGCAATGATGAATTCAAGATGTCAGCTGTTGATAGGTACGATAGATGTTTTAGGTTCCTGTCACTGGTTTACGTCCAAACCAATCGAAATAAAGAAGCCCTGTTAGTCCTAGACAAATGCCGTGCGCGCGCACTGAAAGACATTTTGGTCGACAACTATGGAATGCAAGAAAACAAAGAAGTGAGCGACATAACGTTCAGCGATATCGAAACACTAGTCTCAAGTAACCAGTTTGCAATTCTCTATTCCTCGATTTGCGGTTTTGGTAATGCACTTGCGTTTTTGGTTGGGTATAATTGTTTTGAAGCTTCAGTCCAGCAAGTATGTTTTGACGAGAAAAAATACCATCAACTGATTGATAAAATGTTTGATGAAATTGAGGTACTTCAAGAGGTCAATTGTGAAGATAGGATCTTAGATACCGACCAAGATATCAAACACCAGGAACAGGAAGAAGAGGAAGAGGATGAACGGGAAATGTATTGTTTTGAACTGCGAAAGAGAAACTTTGTCGTGCACAAGAAAACAATTTTGATGTACGATAATGAAAAATGCCATCCAGGTACTGCCTTAGAACTTCTATATTGCTTGATTATAGGTGAAGGACAGTCGTTGGTTAAGCAGAGCGAGATTGTCTTCATTCCTGACGGTTCACTTTGTAAGATACCATTTGCTGCCCTACTGGATCCTGACACGGGCAAATATTTGTCAGAAACCAAACGTATCAGAGTTGCTCCCTCGATTGCAACACTGAAACTGCTAAGCGGGAATGCAGGGGATTATCACAGCAATGAAGGTGCATTGATTATTGGAGATCCTCGTGTTGGTGAAGTCTTGTTTAATGGGGAAGTAACGGAAATGTCGCAATTGAAAAATGCACAAACAGAAGCTAAATTAGTAGCTAATTGTCTTAATGTGAAACCACTAATAGGCGAAGAAGCTACTAAGCCTGCCGTCCTAGAGAAGTTACAACAAGGGGTGTCTGTTGTTCACATTGCTGCACACGGCAGTCTCACTAAAGGTACGATAGCACTTGCACCTTCTCCTGAGATAAGAGCAGCAAAGATCCCAGATGAAGAAGATTACATGCTGACCATGGCTGAAGTGCAGCAGGCTCAAGTACGTGCACAGTTAGTTGTGTTAAGCTGCTGTCACAGTGGACGTGGTGAAATCAGAGCTGAAGGAGTAGCTGGCATGTGTCGAGCCTTTCTAGCGTCAGGTGCTCGTGCAGTAGTAGCGTCTCTGTGGGCCATCGACGATGAAGCAACTCTTGAATTCATGTCAATATTTTATTACAATCTGAAGATTGGGAAAAGTGCCAGTACGAGTCTACAGGAGACAATGAATGAAATGAGAAACACTAGTTCCATGTATAAACAACCAAAATATTGGGCACCATTTTTTATCATGGGTGATGATATCACGCTCAAATGCTTTTAAAAGAAGTATTTGGTGAATGATTGAGCAGATAACGTATGATTGGATAAGTTAAAGGCGTATTCATACCGTATTTTACTGTAATCGTGCTGCGAATTTTGATTGGATGAATTGCATTAAACAATGAGAAGCTATTTCGGTGCTACTCCGTACATTTGTACATTGTCGTCATTTTAGGCGCGGATCGAGGGATTGTACAACCATCAGAAAAATAATGAAGGGAAGCAAGAAACTGCTACTTTACTCTCAAGACATTCTTCCTTTCATTCATCACTGTACTCTGAAGTTGACTTCCGCTCAGGTTGTCGAAACGTCAGTCACCAACAACAACAGTCTTTCTCAAGACTACACTCACCCGGACCATCACATTACTCACTCCACATTCTTCCTGATAAAGAGGTTTATATTGACCAATATAAATTGAATTTCGCATGATGGCAAGGCAAGTCCAAGCATTTGGATTATTAATCACATCGTGCACCGTGACTGGTTCAGCGGATTTCTTTTCTACTTATTGTTATACGAAATCTCCTCTAACAGAACGCATGATTCACATATACAAGCGAGGCCCAGTTCTTGGTTTTCACGGATTGAGTCCTAACATGGACAATCTAAGTGTAGTCTTCTTTTAAGATTTAATGCAAGATATAATATAATAAGTAATTTCGTAGCTTTGGGCAACTCATCCCAAGAATTAAAAAGACATCATTATAACCAAAAAACTATAAACTTAAAAGAGGACGTTGATATTACAGTTGATGTTACTATAGGAAACATGTTTTATAGATTTGATATTAGGCTAAGAATGTTAGCATTTAATTGGCTGCACATTATTTTTTTCGATCTTGTAGTATGTCAAGTTTATATATTAGCACGCAAGACGAAATAAGGAAAACGATTGTTACGTTAAGATATGGTTGCTAATGTTTCGATATTCTGGTTGAATGATCACGAACAAACCAATTCGAGACGAGGCTCCTGAGGGAAACAATGGAGTAATCCTTATATATTCTTTAGTTTCCTCGAAGCCTCGTCTTGAATTGCTTTGTTTATGATCATTCAACCAGAATCTCGAAAGTGGTCCATTATAACTCTTTTAGGAGTCAATAAATATGCATTAATTGTTTCTTTTCCTTTTATTTCTATTTCTTTATTATCGAAAATGTAGAATAACAAATGGAACTATATACATGGAGATAATGAGATATATTTTTTACAAGAATGTGTTTTGTATACTAGTTTGAGGAGTGTACTGTATTAAGTATCTTTATTTTTAGTGTTCCTGTTGGATCAGCCTTGGCTGCGGGGTATTTCATGGACGTACTTGTTATGATTGTGTTGGTTTTTAGTCAGCAATAGTGATATTCTTGGTCAAGTCAAGACTAGGAATTTGAAAAGCAGTAGTCCCTGAGGACTATTAATGGACCAATCTAAGATTTTGAGTTGGGACTTTAGCCTAGAAACTAGAAACTCCTCTGCATCAGTGCCTTCAGCTAAGTACCCTCATTTGTATTAGAAATTCCAACAACTTTTTTCCGAAAACCTAACAACCTCTTCAACTCACATGTGAACCTTTGACAACGAAATGGGTAAAGAAGAGGATTAAGACAAGAGTTTATGCCAAAGCATGACAGTACAACAGCATTCCAGTAAATCAGTTTAACCACCCAGTTCTCTGTGTTGTTTTTCCTGAGAAATTGCGCGGCGACACTTGGGATCAGAAGAAAAAAAACGTTGCTTGAAATTACGAAAATGATTTTTTTGGCAAGTTTCCATTCTCGTTGTATCCCAACGTTAAGGCTCGCTTTGCGTACCTCGTAGAAAATACGAATGTAAAGAATATAGGAACTGATGAAAAAGATTACGCCAACATACCCAAGGTATGCACTGTAGTAACTACCATCAGGGAATGTAGAGCTGGAGCAGGAGTAGTCAAAGAAAAATGGTCGGATCTTTAAAGCGAAAGGCAAAGAGCTTATAATGATTACAGAGACCCAAATAATGATTATGAGCACCTTGGCGTGTATGAGACGGATTCGAATGTTTGGTTCCATACTGTACACAACACAGATATAACGATCTACCGTGACAAGAAAACCTGCAGATATACCCAAGCACCAAGCTACCTCAAGGAGAAGAGAAAGGATCTCGCAATAGGAAGACGATCTGAGCTCGTGATACTCGGAGCTCGACATGGAACGATATGAAGATGCCAGGATAACAAGATACAGTCCCTGTAAAAAGTCTCCCATCGATAACTGCCAAATAAATAGCATGTCTATGCTCTTCTTCAAGCTTGGACTTAGTATGATTGTTGTCATGACAATGGCATTGATTACCATGGCGACCAACCCTATTGGAATGTTGTGTAATACCCACTTGTTAAGTTTTTGGAAGCACAGATCGATCAACTCGATGGAAAAATGTGAAGATCCCAAGTGTGGATAACGGGGTGGATCACAGATAAGGGTGTCGTCGGTGTCTGATTCAGAATCCTGACATGTAACCGAAAATTTCGAGCCCCAAACAGCGGTAAAATTATGAACAAAAGAGAACACCACTTTGAAACAAACATGTGTAGTAGAAGCTACGGTGGCTCCTGTGACTTGTACGATGCTCTCGCGTTTATGTAGGTCACAATGTATACAGTGTTTGAAATGTGGGATGGCATAAGATGCTATACCCTTGATGACTGTGATGCTTGGAAGGTCCCGGATATGTTGCTCTGGTAACCATGATGGATTTCCTGTGACGTCGAGTTCTGATAGGGAAGGCAGCTGCTTGATGATGTCCGATGTATTCCAGGTTAACAATATGTTGTAGCTTATATCTCTGGAAATTAACATTTTATAGTACAGTTTGTATTGAGATAACTTTGTAACACTATTAAACCCTACTATTTCTAGCAAAATCTTTAACTATGAATTTCGATCAGTAGATCTCTATACCTTGGGCGTAATGATTTCCCATTTCAGACCACGTGTCATTCTCTTGAGAATAAGATTCTTTGTTTGAGTTGTATTCATATTCATGTGTCTTCTCCTGCGCAACCATTAAACAAAGAAATGATACTCTAGGGAATGACACGTGGTCTGGAATGGGAAAACATTACGCCCGATGTAAAGATCTACTAGGTCATTTGTATTATGGCGTCATTTATCTCTACTAACATAATTCCTCGCACACTTTCTTTTGTTTGAGTTAATTAGCATCAATTGTCTTACTATTCTCATGAGGAAATACGAATTTGAATAAGAAAGAAAATTCGCGAAGCATTCTGGTAGTGGTGGTCAAATGACGCCATCATGCAAACTTCCTATCACGTTTAACACAATGGTTTCTTTGACTTACAGGGATTTGAGCCCCAACAGTCCATTGAATGCGTTCCTTGGTATATGCTGTATGTTGTTATATCTAAGATTCCTGTGGACAAAGATATGTTCAAAAGTTTTGATCTACAGTTGAGTGTATTGGATCTCGTATTTGAGTAGAACATTCCTGGTCATATACTCACAGCTTCACAAGTCTTCTATATCTGAAGAACGCTTCGTCTTCTATGTTGGTAAGTCCGTTCTTGGAAATATCCCTTGAAAATAAATAAACATTCAATCTAATAAAGAACATAAGGCTAAGAAAGTCAACACCGCCGATATAGTCTCTGCGGTTCCGCCATTTAGTTTACGCCCTTTGTATAAAGTGTAAATACGAATATGCAAATATATCTCAAGCCACTCGTTTGCGCGAAAACATTTATACACAAGATGTGTCGACCTGCATTTGATAAAAAAAAACATTTCCGCGAAAGGTTTACAGCGTTTTATGAAATAAATGTGAAGTGTAGAGGCTGTTAGCAAAAAGGACTCTATGGACTGAACTAGCGACTTAGTGTGCGTTTCTTTGCGTCCTACTCAATTTAAAAGTGCACTTTTATAACTTACAAACTGTAGACGATTTCGGGGTTAGGAACAAGTTGGCCAAGTTGCGTTATGTTCTCCAGTCGACAGTTCACGAGAACATTGGAATAAAGATCACGTGACTGAGTACAGTAACTTTTCCCTGTCCAGGTTCTGTTCACGTGATAACTATTTCGTTTGGTCGTGTCAGCCAGCGCACTCTTCAGTCCAATACTAAAGAATGTTATCACCACTACTAGATATAGCATCTGTGAAAAAACATTTTCAGTCAAAACTTCAGAACTTTAATGCATTATACTCATTTACTTTGCTCTGAGGAGAGTACTGACTTTGTGCACCCAGAAACCAAGGACCCTGCCTACACCACTAGTACTGGTGGGCTTATCTCAAGTGATGATCTGAGGGTTATTCATATAGTTATGATATATGTATAAATGTCAGACGCCAATATTGCTGGCGTTTTGAACTGCAGGATAATCAACAGCTGTGTACACCTTTTTCCCTTTACCTTACTGCGCAGCATAATGGCTGATGACTGGATGAAACCAGATGATGCCCCTGTTGTAAGCACCAGAACTACAATATATCAAACTTTTCAAGTCAGTGATAGAGCGGTTTTCGTATGAGTGGGAAACATTATAATATACAGTACGAGTTACAGCACGGACACGACATCACTTGCCGTAACATTGAAATGGCTTCCTATTGTCTTCCAGTAATTTATCCAATCACAACGCGTTGTTACAGCTACAGTAAGATACGGTACGGCTACAGTACGACTACGAATTTTCCGTATCGTTTCCCACATACGAAAACCGCTCTATCAGTTCAACGGACTACGTCAAAAAGTCAGTCATGCTGAGTATCGCTATTATTAAAATTCATAATAACATCCGGTGTTGGATCAACGTTTTGACTTCCTTCGTTCTTTTATTGATGGTTTGCAAACATTCCCAAGAGAATAAAATAACAAAAGACATGGCGACCATGTTGGATGATATAACAAAATAATTCCTGAAATTTATTTCATAAATAGTATTTTTTTTCATGGTAGTATTATTAAGGTATCAGGATACGTTTGAGGCCTTCGAGATTACTTTACTCGCGACCATAATTTCGCGCTGCCTTTTCAATAATATTATATAAAAGTATACATTTTCTGAAAGCTAAATAAACGTAGTTTTTAAAAATCAATATGGAATTTTGTGTTTCGCGACACAAACAAAGTTATTGGCTTTCTCCGCAGTTTTTGTGTGAATATCGTTTTAAAAACATTGTAGCTCTTTCGGATTACATTGGATTGAACTGAAACTTTGGATTATGATAAATAACAATTAAGGAATAAAAAACTGTGTCTCAGATTTTTGAAATGTTTTTTCATTCAAAATATATTGTCTATTTTGCAATTTCAAAATTTCAAACTTCCGGATTTAATGCGTCATTGCGCACAATCTAAAAAAAGATATCAAACATCTGAGACACTGTTTTGAAGCAGAGGTTGAAGCTCATTATCCACAGAGTATGCTAATGTAATTTTGATCGACATAGCGGAAATTCGGACCCTGCGGGAAGTCGTCGAATGAAGTGAGGTAGAATGTCACTTTGAACCCAAAAAAAAAACATTTCTGTTCCAAAACAGACAATTATAAATAGATATTCGAAAACTACATTTATTTAGCTTTCAGAAAATGCATACTTTTAAGGCAAAATATTGTAAAGCCCGTGCGAAATTTGAGGTAGCGTGTATAGGGGTCCTAATCATATCCTGATACCTTAACAAAGGACGTCACAAACATTTCATTTTCTATTTCTTTCTATCGTTCTTTTGTTTTGCATGAAGTTGGATATGATATGTCTGATATATCTACTCAGTCTTTGGTTCGTTTCTCAGTCGAAGCAAATACGTGACAAAAGCCTTGGAATCGAATATTGGGCTCTTGTTTATCCTTCCGCGCGAGGTCTTTGTACGTAAACATATTTGTTCTCGAAGATTCGTTTAGTTTGAAATGTTTAAAATAAATCATTTCAAATACTTTCTAGCATATAAAATTTTGCTTGAATTCAGTCTGCGTTTGTTAAGCATAACTGATGTTTTCAGAATTAAAGATTCCGCTAAAGAGTCTAGCATAAAAGTCAAATACGAGACTAATCTTTGAAATACTTTTAAAAAGTCATACATTAAAACCCCAGGAATATTTCAAAAGATTTAGAAATTAAAGAAATTTGTCCGTAACTGAGGAAGTCTCTCAGTGAGGGGTTGTAGTTATAAATAACGTTCACAAGAGCCGACTTTTTCCTGTTTAACTCTGAGATCAACGAATAACATAGGTAAATGAATAATATCAGTTGAATAAAGGAAAATAATCACCATTATTTGACTTGAAAATTGAACTGTTATTTCTCTAGAACTGATGAATGGATTGAAGGAAGGATCATAAAATCAAGTGAATGACAGAAAGAGAAACATATTTTTCATGTATGATGTTCTAGGTGCAGGTACAGGCCGGGTTCCGTTTCTTTTCTTAATTTAAACAATTTCTTACCTAAAACTATATAAAAATATAAAACTATATAAAAATGCTTTGACCACTTTGGCAATTGAGGCACATTGCAAGATTTAGGTAAGAATAAAGGTCTTTGAACTTCGCTTCCAAAACTACAGTACTTATCATAACCTAACAAATTTGTTTTCAAATTGCATAAGGTCATCGATACTTGGCATAAACTATATTAAAGTTTGTTAATTTAAGTAGTAGTTACCTCGTGCATGTTGTCAATCAGTCTTCATCACGTCCTGTCTTTGAGTTGTACATAAGTTTCTCATTCAAACCTGGACTGAAGATGAACCATATGAATGTGACGTATCATAATTCGCGTCGACAATCATCTGAAATCATTGGCGCATTGAGTTCAAAAAGGAAAGCAACAGACCAAGAATATTTGTGACAGATGAAACACGTGGATTATTGATATTCTTACTTAATCGCGAGGCTTTCGTTGGTGGTTTGTATATACACCTATTTCAATAAAGGTTATCGCAGCCGAAAGCAATAAGTGACAAGCAACAAGCCAAGACCACCTGCAAAAATGCCTTAATTAGCTGAAGATTCGGGACAACACTTAAAGAATCGAAAAAGTTGCAGCCTACTATTACAAAACGATTAAAATAATCGCGTCTTGAATGATTAGATAATTCACAGAAGAAAAGCTTTTGAAATAATTTTGAAAAAACGAAGGTTAGAAACAAAAGGCGAAAAAAGTCAAAATGGGTTCCCTGTGGTCGGGCACCAGCTCTAGTCGACGCCCGTCGTACTTGACCAGCGGTGCACCTTTAATAGTAAAGTAAAAATAAATTTGGTTTGTCAATAAGAGATGAGAGTATGTTTTATTTTACGGAATTTAAGAACTCCCAAAAAATATGTTATTGTCCGAAATCCACCTTTTAAAACACTTTGAAATACCAATTTTCTGTTTCACAGTTTTCAAGACGAAGCATTTGTCTTCAATCTTTGCTCAAAATATGGCAAAGGATAAACCAAGTGTTGGAAAATGGTGCACAAATGTACTTAACCAGTCGAGAAGCTCCAGGAAAACCACCAAAGAAACCATTCCAAACCTAGCACAGGTAAGGAATAATTAAACTTTTCACGTTTGAGGCGGCTTTAAGATGAGTATTTGGTGAAGTTATAAAATATAGGAGAATCGCGATACTTGGTGAAGTTGTAACATTGTTGTGGGTATCTTGGAATAGTTTCCCAGACCCTTCAGATCTCTCCGGCCTGCGACAAAGAGATATTTAAATTTACATTGATATACATAAACAGCTTTGAAGGTGACTGTATTTGCGAAAAGTTCTAAACCTTATAAATGATTATTCAGGTTCGCAATCGATCTTGAATGCATCTTTGCGTATTCAGAGGGTTCTCCTGTAGAAACTGTGATAAAGAGTAGGCTTATCAGTTTGGCCTGTTTTAACTGCTTACGGCCGGAAAATGGCAGACGTGGCCCCTAGTTAAGCACCAACGTTTGGACCTTATATCTTAGACGAAAGTTGTAGTAATTTCCTTTTTTAGTAGAGTTTGTTTCCTATTTCAGCAAATATTCAATTCAATTGCTTTGAATACGCCAGAGAACTAGCTTTATAAATTTTATGAATTGGAATCTATTGTCTTGTCCTCCAAATTGAGCTGCATTCCAACGTGCTGCAAGGGGTCTACAGCCTTTTCCATGGCAACAATTTTCGATTCAAAATTTTTCATTTCCAACTTCGTTTAATATATATCATTTTAGATAGATAAGATAGATAGATAACTTTATTTACCCACGGTGGGTCCTTCAGGATAATTACAATAAATTATATATATATATATTTAAATACACTAAAACTAATCTAATCTAAAGCTAAAGCTAATACAATAATAGGAGAAAAGGAATAAAAGAAGTTAAAATAAAAAACCTGCTCTACCAGGACGCCGTGCAATAATAATATTAATTGTTTCAAAATGAGTGACAACGTATTTGAGATTTAAAGCTTGTCAGAGACGATGCTTGTCTTATATTTAGTGGAAGATTATTCCACAGTACCGCGCCGCTATAACTAAAACTTCTTTTAAAGTAGTCGGTATGCGGCTGCGGGACTGCTAATTTGTTTTCTGAATTTCTCAGGCTATAAGTAGTAACATCCTTCCGGTCAATAAATTTGGAGGCGAGATAGTCTGGTGTCAAACTATTCAAAGTCTTATACATGAGAATACATTTATCAATCTTGCGCTGATGGTCTAGTTTTTTCCAATTTAATGACTGAAATAATTCATCTGTGTCTACATCATAGCCCGAGAAGGTAATTATTCTTGCAGCACGGTTTTGGAGTTTCTGTAGTTTTTGAGAAAGACCTTTGTTACAGTTACCCCATACTATGCTGCAATGATTAAAATGGTGTTGTACTAAGGCATTGTACACAGTTAGGAGTATTTCACGTGGAACGAAGTACCTTATGCGTTTCATTGCGCTTATTCCAGAGGCAATTTTTTTAGATATCATAGATATATGGTTCTCCCAAGTAAGATTTTGATCTATCAGAACACCAAGTGATTTTGAGGAGAAAACCTGTTTAACTTTCTCCCCTTCTATGAGAATGTTTGGATCTTCTTTGGTGTTAGATAGCCTTTGATTCGAGCCTATTAATAAAAACTCTGTTTTAGTCATGTTAAGAGTTAACTTGTTAGCAGAGAGCCAATTATGAATATTGCATAGATCTGAACTTACACGTTCATTAATTTGACTAATGTCATTGCTAGCAAATGTTATGCTAGTATCGTCAGCATACATTCGTGGCTGAGAATAAGTCAGACATTCAGGTAAGTCATTGATATATAATAAGAATAAAAGGGGTCCTAAGATTGTTCCCTGAGGTACTCCGCACGTGACCAATGCCTTAGACGATGTGTAATTATTCAATGTACATGTCTGTGTTCTGTTATTAAGATATGAATTAAACCAACCCAAAGTGAGGCCAGTAATTCCATAATACTTTAGTTTTGATAAGAGTATATTATGGTCTACTGTATCGAAGGCCTTTTTTAAGTCTAAGAACACGACTGCATTTATATTACCGCGATCAATATTCAGTGACCAGTTATCGGTAGCCTCTAGTAGGGCGGTTACGGTTGAGTGAATTGAACGAAAACCAGATTGATAACCTGATAATAATTTATTATCATTCAGATATTCGTAAAGCTGATCATAGATTATTCGCTCAAATACTTTAGCAACTACTGGGACAATCGATATCGGTCTATAGTTTGTCATGTCGTTGCGTTTTCCTGCGTTTTTATAAAGGGGGGTAACCCTTGCGGATTTCCACTCATCGGGAAATATTCCCGTTCTAATAGATTGATTAAATAGATACGCTAATGATTCAGAGATCAGATCGGGGCATTCCCTAAGAAGTTTGGCAGATATATTATCAAGGCCAGTTGCCTTGGACTTGCAGAGTCTAGATAACAATGAAAAAACAGTTGAGCAATTAGTTTCCTTCAGTGAAAATTGCTTTTCAGTGTTAGAAAGATAACTTTTATAACAAGTGTCGACTTTTTTGATGTTTTTAGCAAGTTTTGGGCCAATCTCTGCAAAATATTGATTGAATTCTTCTGCTACTTCAGTCGGGTTATTTAATATTCTACTACCATTATCGATCTCATTAATCACGGATTTATTATTCACACGTGAAGTTACTTCATTAATAGTTTGCCATGTTTTACGAGGATTATTGGAATATTTGTCGAAAGTATTATTATAATAGCACTTTTTTGCATTTTTAATCTCCGTATTTACGCGATTTCTAGTTTTCTTAAACTTTGACCAGTCTCGAGAATCTTTGCTCTTTATGGCTTTGATTTTTAAACGATCTCTATGGTGCATCAAATCTTTCAGATGCGAATTAATCCAAGGATTTTTAGACTTGCGTATTCTTCTTGTTCGAACTGGTGCATGTTTATCGCAAACTTCTAAAAACATAGATTTCCATTTTCTATAAGACTTTATTGTTTTTAACACATTATTTGATTTCGATCGAGACATGTAGTCGGTTCTGAGCTACTGTCATCAGGATCAGTATCTTGGCTACAGGCCCGTAGGTTGGGGGGGGGGGGGGGGTGGGGGGGGGGGGGGTTCGGGGGTTCGGACGAACCTCCCCCCCCACAAGCTGAAAAGGACCGTTGCTCACCTGGTATTTTAATTAACTTTTAGTTAGATTTGAAAACGAAAAGAAATGCCTTGTTTGTGCCGGACATTAACTCTCACTTAAATTCATTAGAACGTATCGCATAATATGTGCTGGGTTTCCTGTGGTAAATCAATATATTTTGGCGGGAAAATAGATGGAGTGTTTGGACCCCATAATGAAAAAACACAACTAAAACAAACTAGTGAAAAAGAAAGAAAATTAGCAAGAATATGAACAAGAGCAGCATGACACTGAAGTTTTGTGATGCATTTTTATTTCATAACATTATCATTTATTTATTTTTGTATTATACTTAATATCCGGGGCCAACATTTAGCCCTTACAAACTTATTTCTCATATTATTTTAAATGTTAACCTCGTGATCATGTCACTTCACTGATCAAGGATGGGAGCTCGCTTCAAGGGTGTAACACCTGGCAAATCAGGGTATTCAAAGCGAGAGGAGAACCCTCTCTTTCGCCCTGAGCCGGCGTGTTCAACTAGCACCCACCATTCACTTTTGTAATACTCCTTGCCACCATAACCAATGTGTGCAAGTTGTTGATAGTAACCCACTTTACCTGGGATCATGTGACCATCTGAGTAAAGAAACCTGGCCACATAGAGTGTCCTGCCTACAAAATATAACGGATTGTTCATAGTTTAGCAAATATATACAGAACTATATTAGTCTGCTAATGTGTCTATATGACTGTATTGTCTTATTTCTATCACTTTGCTCACATCCATCCATCCATAACATCCATGTAAAGACTTGCCTTTCATCCGTTTAACATTTTACACATGACCGGGAATGAGCATTTGGTCTGGTTTTCTGTACTTACCATTATCAGTACCTCCAACCACAGCATTAGCAGGGGTAGTGCTGCCACTGCTCTTTTTCCATTCCAAATGCGATCTCCATCCAGGGTTAGTGAGGATCTGGTACTTGGAATCATAATGCTCCTTTCCTCCCCAGGATGCGTGGGCCATTTTGCTAGATGGATCCATTTTTCCAGGAGTGAGACCAGACTTTAGTTCAATTCTGGCCACGTACAGAACCTACAACAGTGTGTATACTAAACGGTTAAAGTGCCTATAACCCCTAACTCGATATTTTCAGTATTGATTCTACTTGAAGTAAATAGTTGAATGGTAAAATATTTTTATAAGATTTGAGTGACGCATCTTTGAGATATAAAGGTTTATACTTCTTTAAACATCATATGTATATGTTTAGATTGTTAGGCGCTTTAGAATATCTTAATAATTAGGGCGCTATAGAAGTTTAATAAATTATTATTATATTATTATTATTATTATTATTATTATTATTATTATAATAGTATGTTGATGCTGTGACGTATCTGGAGGAATTATTAAATATACGAAACTTTTCTGGGGCAGTAAAACATCATTTATAAAACATCATTATCTTACTCAGGGTTTATAGAAAGATTATTGCAAATTTGTTTTCTCATAGAAATCAGTGTTTCAATTTACAAATGATGACAAATAAACTCAAATGCCTCCAGATACGTCACAGCATTAACATAATGAAAGTATAAACTTTGATTTCTCCAAGATGCGTCACTCAAATCATATAAAAATATTTTACTATTCAACTAGTCACTTCATGTAGAATCAATACTGAAAATATTGAGTTAGGGGTTATAGGCACTTTAACATACTTACTTTTATGTAGTACAACAGGCTCTCATTACTAATTTTACAAAAATATTTACAATGAAATAATATATCGCATCATATTTGCAAAGTGACTCTCGCGTGTGGGATGCTCACAAAACCTGACAAAATACGAGGTCACATCCTCTCGATCCTCGCTCTTCTCGTAATCTAAGTAGAGGACGCCTAGTAAGACACATAATATATCGACAGAATTACTGAGAGATGAATATTTCCAGTGTAAAACAGCCTGGAATTGAACTAAAATCAGGAAATGTAGTGCTTAAAATCAGTCCAATAGACTATTTTCGAATTCTCGGTGTTCTAGCATCAGCTAATATTCACAAATATCAATGGTAAAGTTAAGAATGCATTTTGAAGTTCCACGGGCTTTCACTGGAACACATTAGATATTCTAAACAAAATCGATCGACGCTAACCCTGAGAAACTCGAAACTGGAGTACTGGATAACGGCGGCCAATTCGGTGTGCATAACCAAATGTTATTCAGATACTTGCTTAACGACCGGCAGAGGACCAGTGAAGCCTAGAATTTCTAGGGTTTTGATGAGACCAGACGTCTTGGAATCTAGGCGCGCGATGCATTGTTTGTCACAGCGAATGTTTTCAAGTATTTTCTATTTTCTCTTGTCAAAACGAAATACTTCCACCAACAACGTCAAAATATGATTTTTCTGAAAGATATTTAGTTACGTTGAGGTTGGCTTCTTCGATTGGATTATTTCAAAAAAAATTATTGAATAACCTTACCTCTCCGGGATAGTCTTCCCCTCCGACTACAGCATAACTGGGTACATGACCGTCTGAAGCGCTAACCCACTTCAAATTGGAAGCTTCGGTCTGTTATAATAATAAATAAATAAATTGGTCACAAAACCCTAATAAACGTTCTAAGAGTGTATGAGCATTACATCATATACCTATAAACTTGAAAACATGAGCCACACTTTAAAGTGACTGACTACTTTAACAAAAACTAATTAGAAAACTTTCTAGAAATCTGTTTTATACAGAATTTAATGCTGATTCGAAAATGAAAAGAAAAATGAGTTGTCCCGAGCTCGTTTTCGGGATCTTTAATTTTGAATATGAACATCTTGACAAGTTTTCGAGAGATAAATTGCGCAAAACAAACTTCATAACTCAGTGAAAAACTAAAAAAGGTATGGAAGTAATTTTCTCAGGACATCTACTTTAAACACTATTTTCAATAACTAACTTAAAATATCTGAAGAAAGTTTTGAAAATAGACTCAAAATTCAGCATTTTGTTCGTTTTATGAACCGAAAATCGTACTCAAACGATAACAAACAAAAGCAAATACAATGCTAAGCCTTTTTCTATAAGTTCTAATAATTACGTTTCCCCCCTTAACTTTGACAAAAGATTGCTTTTTAACTGTTAGAAAATTAAATAGTCCCGTGCAAAATTTTAGGGTTTTGCCCTTTTCAACGTTTTCAAGTTCAAAACGTGTATGGTTCCCTAATAACATTTTGAAGCTAAAGTTCAGTAGTTTTGAGCATTTTATTTTTTCGTGCGCGCGTTCAAATCGAACGTTGCAAAATAGTTATTCACCTTGAGGACATATTAATGGCTTTGCATAACATATTCAGAAAACAACACAATAATATACAAGAGAAATAAAAACCAGAGAAGGGAGATAGAGAAATGAAAACGATAGACGGGCGCCAGATGAAAACAACTGAAATGAGATTGTACAGAACAGAAGAGAAGGAAAAGGAAAAGTGATAGAAAAAAAGGAGAATAGAGAAGAAAACAGAAGCGAAAAGAACCTGAAAAGAGAATAGAAGACAGATAAATGAAAACAAGACTAGAAACTGAGATGAGTCATTGCGAAAGAAAACAAGGGAGGAAAGGAAATGTAAGGAATAAAGGAAAAATATAGAAAACAGAAGGAAGGAAAAAATGCAATCCTATGAAAGAATGTACTTACCGCAGTTTCCATCAGCAAGACCACTGCGAGCAGAATAGACAACTTCATCCAAAAACGTCCCATGTCTGTCGAGCAACATTAAAGGTAGAAGAGATAGATTATTTCTAGTATAATAAGAAAGGAAGGATAACAGATATTCTTTGCACAATTCAGGCTAAAGTAACAAAAACTGAGGTGTTTCTATTTTACCTTCAAGTAACTTTGATGAACGGTGTTTCAATTTTACTGACCTTCTCCTCTTAGCTGAACGGTTGTTCAGAATGGTAACCGTGTGCTTGATGTCTGACTTTTATACCAAGGTGTACTCTAGGATTGCTCTAGGATTGCGTGTGATTGATAATGGTTACGGCTTGTAGGTTAAACTATTTTGTTGTTTCATTTGAACTATTGAATTATTCACTAACTTAGACCCAGTATTGCTTCTTTGTTTCTCGAGGGGAAAAACAATTAGTCAAAAACAAGAGAGCATAAAGGATAGAGGGAAACTTCTTTTATAATAAAGCCCGCGCCATGTGAATTCCCGGTTGGGCTGTTTTTAGCATCCAAAGTCGTTTGGTTTTTAATTTTTTTGATGGCGTGGACGTGTGTGTGGGCGCTCAAAAACAACATAATAATAATAATAATATTTATTTATGCACGATGGGTGTTTACAGCATGGCTGATGTTGTCGCGTTTTTTGTTTTTTGTTTTTAGTTTACATTATATATATGAAAACAATATGATTATACATTATATTATCAATTTTACTATATTATATTTCTTCTATACAGGAAATACTTATTAGTTAGTTTTCTTCGAATTTTTAAAATAAGTTTTCTGATGCTTTGAAGGCATAAAATATCGATTTTTTCTTTCAGTTCTTTTCCTGCTTGTAAAACCACAAGGAGAGGTGGTCACGCTGTTTCATAAAGCTGCGTCACTATGGTCGTCCGAACGTTTCAAAATTCGCTAAATAAAATTCGTTGTCGCTAACTTGCAATCGCTGTCGTTATATAGCTATTCCTTGTCGCTAACTTACAGTCGTTGTCGCTAAAAAGCAATTCCTTATCACTATAATGTGCATTCGCTGTCGCTAAATTGTTATTCCTTGTCGCTAACTTACAGTCGCTAAATTGTGCAGTCGCTGTCGTTAGTTTGCATTCCCTGTCAGTAAAATTAAATTCTTTCTTCCCTCCGTACAAGCTAAGATAAAAATCGAACACGCTAGTTTGCGTATAATTTAGGCGCTAACGTTCGGACGACCATACGTCACACTAAGTCACGCATTTCTTGAAAAATTGAACTGGGAGCTCCGCTTTTAGGCAATGCCTAAATTTATATATTACATTTAATTTTGAGATGTTCTTTTTGAGTTCCGATTTAAAGAATTTGATGTTGCTTGATTCTCTGGTTTTGTTGTCGAGCGCCTTCCACAGTTTGGCACCTTGGTACCTTATCGCCTTTTTTCCATAGTTCGTATTGAACATTGGCAGTGTAGCATTGTTGGAGTTTTACTATTTTTGGAGAACACTTTATTAGATGCCGTGAAAGTGTTGGCGCGAGAGCGTAAAATTTAACTGTTTTTAAAGTCATCGAATCCAACTTGGTACATAGAGTTTTAGCCCCGAACTTAGATTTTCCAAAAGATCAACCCTTCTAAATTAAGGCTTAAAAATATTATTTATGGCACTCAAAGCGTATTTCATTACGATGCGTAAACGCGAAACATGTTTTGATAAAACTTAAGTCTACATTGAGGGGTTGTCTGTAAAATAACGCGTTTTTGATGGGCTGTTGTTTGACAAATAGTTCGTATTGAACATTGGCAGTGTAGCATTGTTGCACCCACGTAGAGAGTAGCCAACGTCTCTCTTCTTGACTAGGTCTTGTAGTTTTTTGTTCTCCTCTTCGTAGTAACACCTATGCATGAAGACTCCCAGTTTGATGGCGTGGAAGAACTTTAGCGGTTTCCATTGTAGTTGGCTTGAGATTTCTGTTCTTGGGGTGTTCCATGGCAAGTTGTTGATGATTCGTGCTGCTCTGTAGTGTGTTCTTTCTATGGTGTCCAATAGAGTCTTGTTACAATTTCCCCAGATTATATGTCCTTAAGTTACTGCAGGTAGAATGATACGTTTCGTCTTTTTTTTAATTTACTTTTTTCGACAAAATCTATTAGATAAAGCAAAAAGATCAGGATTGGCTATGTTCTGTTCTCTGATAAAATTGAACACTCAAAAAGACGCGAAATTTATGTTTTTCCCAAAAAACCTTTACATGTTTTCGCTACTTGTTGACGCACTGGAGAAGGGTGAGGCGAAAATAGACTTTATGCGAATGCTAAAAATAGCCCAAACGGGAATTCACATGGCGCGCGCGATATTTTAAAGAAGTTTCCCTTTCTTTAATATTTATGCTCTCTTGACAAAAATGAAGACACATTACTATTGATATATGACTGGATCAAAGAATTTTATTCCAAAACGTTTGAAATGGGAGTATTAGGTATTTCATCCACGAAAAGAAAAAGAAACAAATTAGGCGTTGTAATATGAAATGAAATTGGAATTGAGATAAATTGAGAGTATTTGTTGTACTAGTAATACTAAACACTGGCCATTTTGAGAAAACAATTTAAGATATCTTTTATGTAAACCACGAGCAAAATAAGGATGCTTTTTAAATACTGTTTGTGTGAACCAGATCAATGTTGTATATTTAATGAAGCCTTAGTAGACGTCACAGTGATTAACATATTGGAAGTATAAACCTTCATATCTTAAAGACGCATCACTCGAGTCAAGAAATAATTTAACATTGAACTATTTACGTCTTGTGGAATCAGTATTGAAGGGCGGCATCGAAAAAAGGTTATGTGCACTTTAAAGAATAGCCTGCTCCCAAGCTGATTTGACTTCTCTCAAGTCAAAGGAATTAGCCAATCACCGAACATTTTTTTTGTAACTATGCGTTTCCTAGTTCCAGGTTTTCGGCTCGATTAACAACTGAGCTTTTCCTCGAAAATAGAGAAAATAAAACTCATCCGTTCAAAGATTCACCAAATACCTTTTAAAAAACGCATATTTCGTCGTTGTTGGTGGAAAATATTTCATCTTGACAAGAAACAAAGGAAGAAGAAGCACTTGCACTAAGTAGTTTTATTTAATAATTAGTCTAGGTCTGTAAGAAAATGTCTAAACCATGCCTGCTTTACGATCACGCTCACACGAATAGTTTAAACTAAAAACAGTAGTAAGAAAAACTTAACCAGCGGTAAGAAATATCTACTGGAAATATCCTTCTACGTTTCAGCATTCTTAAAAGCATTAAAAAAGTTGAGTGGTTTTTTGGCTAATTTGCATATTTTATAACAAGGCTCTCTGGAAATTACATTGTGAAGTCATTTCAGTTTTCAGATCAACTAAATCTAAATCTATCTATTCGCAGAAATGCCTTCTAAATAGTCATTTAGTTATTGTCGTTGTACAATTCATAGTAGATTCAGTTATAGTAGCAACATATTAAAGTTCGGTTAGGCGTACATAGAGGATATTACATGGTCGCGCGGCGATACGAATTTTATCTTCGAGTGTTGATATTATCTCTCACGAGTGAGCGCAGCGAAGAGTAATAAGAAATATTGTTAAATCGAACGCATGCATTTTGCCCCTCAGATCGATCTCTCATAAAGTCATTCAACTCACGGCTCACTCGTTAAGAGCCGTTGTCTGTAGATATCGAGAATCGGCGGACAGTCGCATCAAACCGAAATTCTTTTTCTTTCACCAATCAAACCCCTTTGGTGAACTATTTTCAAATGGATTTTTATTTCCTTCAAAATCTAAGTTTTTCGAAATGCCCTAAATTGACCATCAGACAGGCCTTATGACTAGGCGAAAATCCTGCATATTTGCTGCACTCGTTAACAAAAACCAAAGCACGAAAGGCATTGACATTTAGCGACGAACAACATAATTATTTTCTCTTTCTAAAACATTCAAAATATTGCCGATATTTGGAGTTTTACTATTTTTGGAGAACACTTTATTAGATGCGGTGAAAGCAATATTATTGATTGCACTCAAAGCGTATTTCATTACTGCGCAATTTAGCGACTGTAAGTTAGCGACAAGGAATAACAATTTAGCGACAGCGAATGCACATTATAGCGATAAGGAATTGCTTTTTAGCGACAACGACTGTAAGTTAACGACAAGGAATAGCTATATAACGACAGCGATTGCAAGTTAGCGACAACGAATTTTATTTAGCGAATTTTGAAACGTTCGGACGACCATATTTTCGATGATTTAATTTTTGATTTAACTTTTTTTTTTCAAAATTGCTTTCACTGTACGTTTATAGTAGCCAGTCTATCATTATTTTTCGAAAAACGACGAAAAAGTAGGGCCTCGAAAGTACGATACATCAAAGATTAAAACCAAATTACTGTCAGCTTGTTTTATTATTTATCAGTCCTTTTCCACAAAGGGTGGGTTAAGGACACCCTAGGACCCCTCCCCCTGGTGTCATCCGGTCTAGGTAACCCAGTCTACCCTGACCGCAGGGTCTTGTTATAAAATGAATATCGAAATATATATTATTTATAGAATTCAAAAGTAGTAAAAATTTACATAGAAAAGAAAAACCATACAATCATTTTAAAGAAATAAAATAAAATACGAAAAAAAATAAATGTTTTTCACCATTAGGAATTTATTGGAAGAAAATGAAATTTCAGCTTTTTAAAGTTAAAACATTAAGTTTTGGACGAATATTATGTCAATATTAATAAAAGGGGAAAAAGTATTGATTCATTGCCGATTATTGTATTAGTTGGCAGGTGACAGAAGGTGCAGTGTTAATAATTGTGATGTTGGGTATTAGTTTCATCAACTCGCCGCTGGATAATAACTATAACACCGAGGTAAGCCATCAAGTATTGTGAAAGCTTTCGGATCTTTGTTACACTTCAATCCTAAAGTCACTTTTTTTACTTGGTTCAGCATCTGTCAGTTACTTTTAAACGCGGCTAGTAATTTTATGATTCCAAGTAATCTAATCTGATATTTACTTAGAGCTGTATTTTCTTGATGGGTTGATTTGAAACATGATTTTTACTTTTTATTTTCCCATGTCTCTTTAAGTCCAAGACCGAAAACCATCTGGCATTAGTTTTAGTACATATCAACAGTCTTCACAGTCTTTTTCGTGAAAATCCTAGGGAAGTGTCAAACTAAAGTGCTTGCAAAAAAGCAAGCAATACGTCTTTCTCTTTTCATGTTGAAGTCATAATAACTAGAATATTTGGGCATTGAAGCAAAATCCACTATTTTTAGCATGAATAGCTGAAAGTCACAACAACCAAGGCCTGACCAGCTTCGTTTTCATGTTTTATACATTTTACTGAAATTCGGTCCCTTGCCAGCCGTAACATTTGGTAAATCATCACTGAAGAAAGTCCAACATAGCCTGGGTGTGGAACTAGATGACAAGCTGTCTTCTACACACTACAGAGCAGCACGAATCATCAACAACTTGCTATGGAACACCCCAACAACAGAAATCTCACACCTCATCAAATATCCAATTGTCCGTCCCTAACCTAAGGTATGACAGGGGGGTCGCGACCCCCCCCCCCGACCCTCCCCCGGGATCCGCCCTTGAAGAAGAGAGACGTTGGCTACTCTCTACGTGGTTGCAACAATGCTACACTGCCAATGTTCAATACGAACTATGGAAAAAAGGCAATAAGGTACCAAGGTGCCAAACTGTGGAACGCGCTCGACAACAAAACCATAAGCAGTAGTGAAATGCCACATTAATATAAAACAGATTTAGAAAACAACACAGTATAAAAAGTGCACAAACAATATTACAAATGAGAACGAATTTGGCCAGTATTGAAAGTGATGACAAACTCCAATTTTTCAATACTGTTGGGATTATTATTAATATTATTATTATTATTATTAATTCATAACTTAACTGAGGATTTGCACGGTTACCAATTTATTTAGGGTTTCTCATTTCAACAGAATAATTCTTCATTTCACCAAACCAGCGGGATTGAAACAATTTACAACACAGATTTTTGCATAAGACGATATTTTGTTTACCAAAACTTTTATTCAAAGCGATATATTGATTATACTTTCTCGTTTGGCAGAATCTACCCAATGTTGTTTTCTTACAAAAACCACCGTCATCTAAAAATGGATATCACTTTAATATCTGATTTCGTCCCTATTCTGTTTACAAACTCAATTTTAGTTTAATTCTAGCAACAGTTTTATGTAAGTCTTGTTTGTCATACATGGCAAAGGTATACAAGCTATTGGATGTATATGAAATCCACCGAATCTTAATATGTAAGTCATATATGGCAAAGGTATACAAGCTATTGGATGTATATGAAATCCACCGAATCTTAATCAAAAACAACAGTGTGTGGTCTGTCGTATTTATGATTTTTAAAAAAATTCACAAAATAATAACAATAAGTAGTAGCGTCATATTATAGCACCTCACAAAGTCTGGGTGCTTTACAAAGGTACTTAACTAGTGTAAAAATGTAAATCTAAAATATAGCTAACATGGAATGAAAATATGAAATATTAATATTGTTAGACTTGTAAATGAATACATGAGCACATTAAGCTAGATTATAAAGCTATAGGGGAGGGGAGAAAACTAATAAATAAGTTTTGAGTCTTGATTAGAAAGTGTTCGTTCAGGGTTTCTGACTTTTTTGTTTCATCGGGTAAAGCTTTCCATAGTTTAGGAGAGTCCACAGAAAAGGCTCGATCACCATTCTTGACTTGGGAAAGTTCAGGAAATCACGAGTTAAAAATCTTAAAGGCCTGTTTGGTTTCTAGGTGAGTCTCAATGAGTTCACAAAGATACTCTGGTGCTTGATTGTGTAGAATGAATGTTGTATGTTAGCAATGCGGTCTTGAAAATGATCAGTTCTCTTTCAACTGTTGGCAAGTCTCACAGTACAGTACAGTACAGTAGTAGGCATAGACCGAATGCCAATATGGCCGCCATTGCTTTCGGAAATAAAAACCTAATCTTAAAAAAATAAGCACTACCATCACGCAGAAAGAGCAATCAGAAATATGTCTTTTTGAAAATTTTATTGCTATAAATAGAATTCAAGTGAAGCTATTTGGAATAAAAAATACAGAGAGTTGTATGTTCAATGATCTGTTTCCTTGCTAGATTCGAATTCATTGTAGTGTTTTTCTCATTTTTAAAATTCTCATAACTTCTCTTTAATATTTCTGAAACTTTCTAACTTTGTTGATGTCATTCTAATGAATAATTTTAATGTAGTGGTCAACTAAACTATGAATTTAAGAAATATGATAATCAACGAAGATGCGGCCATATTGGCATTCGGTCTATAGGAGCTACGAAATTACAGAAAATACACAATAGGAAATGAGATTACACAAATCAAGATTGAAGGAAATTATTTTACAGATGGCTAATTAGGAAAAATATATCGAAATAAACAAAAAGTCAACAAAGGATTGACAAAGTCCAAGATTCAAATTTAGTTTGTTTCGTGTTTAACCGACTGATCTTCACAGGAGTTTTTTATTTTGCTTTTTTTTTCGTATCTTAGTAAGTTTCCTTTTTTTAAATAGCTATTTGCTTTGTACACATCTAGTTTTGTTTCCTTCTATGTATTTGTTTTAACTGTAGTTTAATCTTGTGATTTTTTGAGGAGTGACATGAGATGGGGTTGAAGTAGAATTTATTACAGACAATTATGGTGAAAGTCTGATCCACGCGTACGTTCAGTAGATTCCTTGTTTTTCTTCTACGCAAATGGGATGTCATTATCAAGGTCATATTTGGTTATTTGTAGAGCATTTCATGAACATCTGGTAGAGATAATAAAGCACAAGTTAATGCACAAGTTAACCTTCAAGGGTTCATGCACGGAATTGAATCAGTTGAAATCAAAGATAATCGAAAAAGGAACTAACCAAGAGATTTATTGGAGAGCAGGTAATTGAGGCAAGGACGGCACATGTTGACTAATTTAAAAAACCGTATAAGCTAGGAAAGCAATGTCACGAAAGTGTTGTTATATGATTTTATTAATGAACACGTATATATGGGTTGTGAGATTGTCCCATTTCCTTCTTTTTATCCTTTCTTCTGGATGAAAACCATTCATACTGGACCATTTTTGGAGCAAAAGCTAAATTCTTTTTTTCTTTCAACTGACGAATAAGAAAGATATTCAATTAATAATTTGAAAAAGAGGTAAATTTCTACTTACTTGATCTTACTGATCTGATAACTAAAAAGTTGTCACCGTTGATTTCAAATAACATGTCCATTTTTACGTCTACAACAGTACGAATCCCTACTACGATCATTTGGAAGAAAATAACAGCGGTTAGTTTTTCTGGGTAGGAATTGTCACTTCAATCTGCTTCATTTGAATTTTGTAATTTTGCAAATTGGTAATGAAAATTAAAAAAAGCTTTCAAATATTTACCAATCAGTTGTCTCTGTCAGTAGCTGTCTATCAGTGCTATCAGTGGATGGTATAATTGAAACCCTTTAAGACTTCCTTAACGACCGTTGTTCGCGCCGAAACGCTGATTGACAGGTGCCATGATCACGAGCCTGGCCGTCGTCCTGGGTCGGGTTGTGTTATTCGTGGTATCGTTGTGGACGGCGGCTTGGTAAGTGATCATGGCAACTTTAGTTGAGTTTTTAGCCTTGTAAAGATGATATATCTTGATTTGTCTCTCTTGGAGTATTTATATGGTTTAACAGCTTGTAATCGCCGCTTTTCTTATTGTAGAGCGTAAGTCAAAACCGCAAGTCACTGTGTGCAAGTCGTTTCGCAAGTCTTTAGTCCACAAGACATAGTTTGTAAGTCGCGGCTTCGTGAATGTTCTTGGAATAAATAAATTATAGACGATCGAAATCGATGCCCTGTTTTTGTGCACGAACAACCGTTAAGGGCACCCGTAACACGTACACAGTGTTCAATGCAGCAACCCGCCCCTGGTTTATCAAACATTAATCAATTATATTAAATTTATATATTCCTAGTTTTTGGGCCTAAAATTCTCTATATATTCATTGTATCTTATGACACTTAAATCATATTTTCCATCAGTAAAATACTTCTTATATAGTAAAAATGAACATCTTTTATATTATTTGAGCTTGATAATGGTGTTAGGTGAATTTTGTCACTAGTTTTACCATAAGATCTACACCCACACAGTAAATCAGTTCGGGGCCGTTTCAGCCCCAAAAATGGGGCCAAAATTTTGACCCGGATACCGCCCTCTTTTGACGGGGCCGTTTTAGCCCTTAATATTAGGGCCGTTTTTTGGCCCAATTTCAAAGGGGCCAATTTAGCCCATGTCTAGAGCCAATTTTTGACCCGGATACCGCCCTCTTTTGACGGGGCCGTTTTAGCCCTAAATATAAGGGCCGTTTTTTGGCCCAATTTTAAAGGGGCCAATTTAGCCCACGTCTAGAGCCAATTTTTGACCCGGATACCGCCCTCTTTTGAAGGGGCCGTTTTAGCCCTTAATATTAGGGCCGTTTTTTGGCCCAATTTTAAAGTAGCCAATTTAGCCCAAGTCTAGAGCCAATTTTTGACCCGGATACCGCCCTCTTTTGAAGGGGCCGTTTTAGCCCTTAATATTAGGGCCGTTTTTTGGCCCAATTTCAAAGGGGCCAATTTAGCCCACGTCTAGAGCCAATTTTTGACCCGGATACCGCCCTCTTTTGACGGGGCGGTTTTAGCCCTTAATATTAGGGCCGTTTTTTGGCCCAATTTTAAAGGGGCCAATTTAGCCCACGTCTAGAGCCAATTTTTGACCCGGATACCGCCCTCTTTTGACGGGGCCGTTTTAGCCCTAAATATAAGGGCCGCTTTTTGGCCCAATTTTAAAGGGGCCAATTTAGCCCACGTCTAGAGCCAATTTTTGACCCGGATACCGCCCTCTTTTGAAGGGGCCGTTTTAGCCCTTAATATTAGGGCCGTTTTTTGGCCCAATTTTAAAGGGGCCAAATTAGCCCATGTCTAGAGCCAATTTTTGACCCGGATACCGCCCTCTTTTGACGGGGCTGTTTTAGCCCTTAATATTAGGGCCGTTTTTTGGCCCAATTTTAAAGGGGGAAATTTAGCCCATTTCTAGAGCCAATTTTTTACCCGGATACCGCCCTCTTTTGACGGGGCCGTTTTAGCCCTTAATATTAGGGCCGTTTTTTGGCCCAATTTTAAAGGAAACCGCCTTTTTGCTCCATAATCGGTGTAGTCATTTTTATTCATATTAAAATAACTGGTGAAGACTTGTTTATAGTGTAAGCATGATTTATTAAAAATAGCAATCATGATCAAAAGAGAATTTTCAATTCAACCAAAAAATACTAATTATCAAGACTTGAAATAATATTTACAAAAGTATTTACGGACACTGGACATTTGGGTGGAGTGATATTCATCACAGCCATCTCAATAAAATTAAATAAATGTCTACCAATTTTATAATCGATATTGAACATGTAGAACATGCTCATTACAATTACTAGTGCATCAGAAATCTTATTGGTGGTGATTTCTGAAATCACTACTCCTTCTCCGACTACATACATGATGTCGGAGGAGTACAGATTATCTGCTATTAGTATGACAGGTTGTTTGCTAGCTTGGATGATTGAATCCAGTGACTCCTCACTCTATAAGAAGTAAAAGATGAATTTAGAAATATATAGTTCCAAAGTTGGCTGGTACAGAGTATGATATACATGTCTTGAACATGGAAAATCAGTTAAAAAAAGAGGCTTTCACTTTATAATGACCTGGTTTGAATGTAACTCCAGATGTTCATCTTATATAAGTAAGCCTTTTTATACCAAAATGAAAAAAAATTAAAATTGTGATGAAAATGTAATTTAAACACCGTAAGTAGGCCTAGAGCGAAAAATTATTGACGTTTGGGACGTTAGTCCTTCGTCTTTTTACTCCGACGAATGACTAACGTCTGAAATGTCAGTAGTTTTTCACTCTAGTTTTTTTAAGTTGTTCAAATTACAGTTTCTATTGAAACAACCATGCAGCTCACTAGTTTAACTGCTAGTTAGTCAGTCTATATATATACATACCAAAACAACCTTGATGACAGCTTCTACATAGTCGTTGTTTTGCTGACCCTTTCTGTTGGGGGGCCTCAGCATGACTGAAGCCAGCTTTAATGCTGCCCTCTCATTACATTCTAAGTAAAAAATAAAAATACATGGAATAATTAATATGGACACCAACCATAAAAATTAAATAATAAGTACTTTTGAGTCATGTTTTTCATGTTACATGTTACAGTGTTTGTCAGACACCCCGTTCTTACATCTTCAATTTAGGGGACCCCCCCCCCCCCAATTTCTCACCAGTCCCCCCCCCCCCCCCCCACAAGTGATGACCAAAAACTAAAAAGCCTCCTATTGCATCACACATGTTGAAAGGCAAAAACCTATAGTATTCTCCAAGATGTCAAGTCAAAGGTCACAGGCACTTCAGTATGCACATGAGTTAGCTATTAACTTACCTTGTTCATTGCGACCACTGTCAATTGCATTCTCCATGTCACCCAGAACTTTCGAATACTTGGTTTCTTTCTTGGCATACTTCAAGATCTTTTCACTCCACACATTTTTAAATCTTTCTTTCATTTCATTTGGGAGACTTTCACTACCCATTATTCTTGCAATGTCAGCTTTGATCTGATCAAGAAGGAAAACCAAAATTGCAAAATAAAAATTATTTCCATTTGACAGAATATTATATATTATCTATTTACAAACTGTAGGTCACACAGTGTTTTAAGCATGTTCAAAGCCCTTTTATACTATCACATCATTCCCCTCAGGATAAGCCTCCCTGGAAACGTAGCTCATGAATTAAAAAAGCTGGCAAATCATTAGTGCATGAATGATCACATAGATGGCTTGATGACCATTCTTGCATTAATTCTGATTTGCTGTATTTTATGTTGTGCAGGAATATCTTTAACCAATACTTACGTAAAGCATATTCGTCATAGGGGGGAAAATTGCCAAGACTTCAGGAAGTGTCTTTACTTCCACCAATACTATTTCCCTCCTTCGTGGGTAGGTCCTGGACATAAGCTCTTTGATTTTTTCGTGGTTTTTCCTGCTCTGTTTCCACTCTTGTTTTATATCACTTATCAAATTGTCAACATCCTCCTCTGTTTCATTAGATTCGGGTACCTCTGTCCAGCAGGTTTTTCTTTTCTTTGTTGGCCGTCCTCCTTGTGTAGAATTTTTATCTTTGCTGGTATCCAGCGAAGACTTCCTTCGTTGCAGCTTCTTAAACCGGTTCATGATCTTTTCTTCCAATGACCCCTTCAAAATAAAAGTTTGAATACATTAACAAAAAAATAACATGTTTTAAACAAAAACTAATTAAAAAAGAAATCACTTTTTATAGTGCAAATTCAGCACTGATGAGCAAACTACATTTTTTTCCTGCAAAATGTACAATGTAACTCTCAACCACATCATTAGGCTAGGCAGATAAATTGCTGTCATGATTCAAAAGCACAGTTCTTGGTTCTGTTTTATTACAATACAAATTATTGAATATAAATTAATTTAGCATAAAAAACTTGTCATCCATCATAAAATTTGGTTTTCTTTTTGAACTTTTGTAGAGTAATCATATCCAATTTTTATAAATACTGTACTTGCACCTGTATTCGCATACTTCTGTGCAACGCACAAGCTTTTTGCTGCTAAACGAGCTTTCACGTGTCATATTTGTTAAACCAGCCAATAAGATTCGGTTTAACGTACAAAATCCTGTGCACAGAAGTATGTGAATACATTAAATGTGGTCATACTTTTACACGTCGCGCTGTAAATAATACATAATATTTATGTATATTAATAATGTTGACCAATACTATATATTTACCCAAGGCTTTGTATCTTCATGGATTTCATGATCTCGAAGAAAAGGATATCTTTCTGTAATCATCTTTGCCACAGCTTCCCTTTCGTTTTTTTTAGGCCTGGTAGTGTGGTTCAGGATGTTTGTACAAACATCCCTCACCATTTCATTCCTCAGGTTTGCACTAAGAAACTTTGCACTTAAGCCAGCCTCAACTGCACAGGAAAACTACAATATAAAATCATGAATCTTAACTTTCTCACAAGGAAACAAACACTTAATTAAGCTTGAATATTAATTAAATCTCAAACAAGTTGCTTAGCATTTCCACTACAAAATTATGCAAACAAGGTCATCTGTAATTTGCAAAACACTGTTAGAATTTGAAGCAGTTCAGGTTAATTACTTGGCCCATAGGCCAAAAGTCATCCAGCAAAATAAATAAACTACTTTAAAGTTAACTCTTGGTGGCACCATTTTAAATGCACAGGAAACCCAAACATAATATCTGATAACACAAAGGATATTATGTCCAGGAAATTAAAATGTTTATGAAAAATTCATGAGTTTTTAAACACATATATAGTATTTTTAGTACTGGGTTTAATACTGACCCGAGTTGGAAGTTGGTATTTCCTCAACCAATCCTGAAACAGATACAATATTTAATGGCATTTTATTCATAGGTACACACTACATAGACTATTCATTTGGTACTAACATGAAAACCTGAAGGGTTCCAATGTAGCCAAAATAATGTTCTGCAAATCTAATACTTCCACAGTCTGTTTTGCTCAAATCTCAGTCCCATTCATTGCAATTTTCTATTGTTTGTTTTTATTTTTTTTATGAATCTCGGTCACAGTGCATGGAATTCCATTTCCCATGCAGAACAAAGTAATTTAATTATAAACACTTCATTTATGATGACTTAAAAGGGATCACTATATTAAAAATAATATACAAGTTGTATTTTTTGTCCAGTTATATAAGTACATACTAGTGAACTGACTTAGCTATTTAGACTACCAAATATTATGGGAGCTGGTCACTTAAGAGTTCTGAGCCAACTGTACTGAGTCAGGTTGAATTTAGCTTTTTTACTATGTCATTTCCTGTTGGTCTTTCACTAGGTTTTTTCCAGGGCATCTGAAAAAGTGCGGAAAAAAAGCTTGGGAGAGTGCGGAAATTTTAGCAAATAGTGCGGAAAAGTGCGGAAATGCTAATTTGCATATTAATATTCATTATTAATATTATTTTGATCATAGTAATTATAATTAATTGTATAGCTCCCGCTAAATTCGCAGTATTTTTATAGAGGCATGTGATTGGATGCTTTTTAGACCAATCAAAAGCGTTTATAGAATTAGAACTAGTTTCCAGGCCACTTAACTTAAAGCGAGGAACGCCTGGTTGATTATTGTCAAACGGCGAAAGAAAACGTTTTACAGTCGATTTCCAGCCCAAATTGCGATGAATTCCAATGAAAAACTTGCTTATTTGAAGAATTATTGTGTATTCAAGAACATTGTCAACATTTTTGTAAGTTTTTCTGTATTTTTCTGGCAAAAAGTGCGGAAAATGTCGAAAAGTGCGGAAAAAGATAAATAGTGCGATTCGGTGCGATTTTCGGGAAATAGTGCGGAACGCACCCTCGCACTTTTTCAGATGCCCTGTTTTTCCGCATACATGCAATTGAGATGTCAGCAAGTAATTCTGAAGGAACAACAGCTCATAAACCATAGGCTCCGAAAGCTATTAGCTTTCAGCACATGAGGCATGGCTTCAAGAGAACAGTATATCTTTATTCTCAGTGAACCTCCAAGGTAATACAATATCAAAAACTTGTATTCCAAAAGACTAAGCAAATACTTTTAATCAAATCGAATATCTCTCTTATTTTTTCTTTAAGCTTAAGTATACATATCCTTATTATACCATTATTATTAATATTAATATTAATATTAATATTAATTAAAGGCATGTATGTCAAATATCTTTAAAAATTGCCATCAAAAGAGCATGATCGAAGTCTCGTAAACTATTATGTAGATGAAAACCAGTAAAATGCAATTCATGATAAGTTTACCCCTCCTAAAAATATCTCGAATGCGAGACTTCCATGTAAGAAATGCCACTCATTCCATTTAATTGAGAAAATGTGTGAATTCCTTTGGTCTGCGTGTTAGCCTGCAGCCTCAGATCCAAAATAATTTTAAAGAGTCCATTAATTTCAATATATACATGCTTACCTGCTTTTAAAATATTAAAATAAACATTTACTTACTTCTTGTAAAGGAGATGAATTGTTTTCCCTTGAAGAAGAATTGGTTTGAGTCACCCTCTTGGTCTATTTAACAGTCAAAAGAATCACAATCATTTTTTATTCAGGAAAAATTAAATAAGTAAGCTTATATTCCTTATAAACTCGAACATCGCACAGAATCGAAGGTCACATCCGGGATAGTTTTCGATTACAATACCGACGACCAAATTTCATCTCACGGCCATGTAAATTTACAAAAGAAACTCGAAAACGTAAGCTTAATATTATAATCGACTCTTGGAGAAAATCAGCAATACACAGATAAAAAGTAACAGCTATTTTTGTAGCAGTAATTTCGTCTCCAGATCTCTTTTTAACACAGACAAATTTGCTCGAGAGTTAAGGACGCTGGTTCGAGAATCTGACCGAGAGGAGCCTGGGACCTAGAATAAGACAAATACCCGCGAATTTCAATAATTAAGCAGTTTTTATAGATTAAAAGTTTTTCGCAATTTTCAATGTTTCAAAGATATTTTTATATTTTTTCAGAGTTCTTCCCCAAAGCATTAAATATAGCCTTGCTTCTCGATATGACCCATTTCGATGGGCAATTCTGTGCGATGAAATGTTGCCTACTTACTTGTTCTACGTCATTATCTGCTGTCGCACACATGGGAGCGCTATCGACACTAGAAATTTCCTCTTCGGGAGCGCTCTCTATCACTCGACGTTCCTGACTCGTTGGCGTACTTGTACTAAATCCTGGGCTATTCTTGACTGTGGGATTTCCATCGGCGTCAAAATCCTACAAAAAGACAGTCAAAAATAAATAAAAAATGCCTTATTGAAACAGAATATTTTCCCGCCCTGAATAGCACGTGACAAAAATCATTGGACTACTGTAGTATCATAGTATGAACTTCGCTTTTTACATGTTAACGATTTATACAACACTAATATATCGACTAACTTATTACGTTTCAAAATTGCAAACTCTATTCACTGATTTTGGCTAAATTAAGCTTATGTTTGAGGTTGCAAAATATGTCCCGCCTTTGCATACCATGAAGTGACTCACAAGCATACATTTACCTTCTATCATGGCAGCTAGCTTCTTAAAATTTTCTAATTTGAACGAATGTCTTAGAATTGCAAGTTAAGGAACTGAACTGACACACATTTATAAAGTTAATTTCTTACCAATCCGGTAACTTTCTTCCAGGCTTCAATTACAGCGCGTTTAACCCGTAAGACTCTAAACATGTCACTAAAATCAGACCTTGTCATAGTCAGCAAAATGGAACCATCAATTTCAGCTTCTGAAACAGAGAAGGAGATATCTCAATCATTACTTCAAGACCACCAAGTATAAAATTTAGTAGAGTAAAGGAAGATTATGGTACTTGATAAGTGATAAGCACAAACTATATAACTTACCTTCAAAACACTTTAAAATCTCTTCTGGCAAGTCTTCTTCTCTCAAAACATTTAAAACTTCATCGATTGTAAGTTCTTCTATACTTGCAGGTAGCATGGCGTCCTGGATAAAAGCAAATTTCTTTGATTTTCTTCTCTATCGCAAAAATATTCCTAAAACGTAGCGGACGTTGAATGAGTACACGTGTATGCAATGGAGATGTACGCATTCTCAGATCTGTCTTTATAGTAGTGATTGACACGTGTCGATTGACAAGCCGCAACTTCTTCAAAAGACCTTCTCAAAGTATCGTGCTGTTGAAACAAAGATGCGCAACTTCTTTTATGATTTTGTTGTTTAGAAATAATAGTAGCGTTGATAATGATAATTAGACTATTATGCATGTGGCATTGCTTGTGTGAAACGCTGAATCAGCGTTTCAATACTGCTATTATTTCTAAACAACAAAATCAAAAAAGAATTCGCACATCTTTTGTTCCAACAGCACGACGGAGTTCGAAAATGTCGAAAATGTTCGTTATAGCAAAAACCTTTAAAGAGATCGTCATTCTCGCACCGTATCAACATTTCTTGTCTTCTGCTGATGCAGACTCTTCTCAAATTTATGTAGCGGTCTTTTCAAGCTAATTATACAAACGGCACAACGGGCAAACAAAAAAGCCCGCGAATTGCAAACCAGTCGGAAACAATCTTTAATAGAGAAAATCTGCCGCGAAAGAAGATGAAAATGCCTCTAGCGTGTTCTATGTGCTTAAGCCTTTTCTTGACACTATCGTTGTTGAAAAACCATTTGGAAAGGTATCATAAAGACGATGAAAATTTTCATATAGTTTGTAAAGCTCCGGGTTGCTCGAGGAGTTATAATGATTATGAAGGCTACAAGACGCATTTACGTAGAAAGCACAAGGATGTCATGTACAAGGTAACAGACGATGAACAGACCGAGATGCAAATTGATACAAACCATTCTTCTTCCACGCTTGATGGATCAATAGATAATTCCCGAGAATGTTGCTCAGAAGACGAAACTGATGCACCACGAGGACAAGATGCCCCAGAAAAAGATCAACAATACGACACCTTGAATGAAGATACGGTACGGAGACTAAATGCTGCCTACTTACTAGGTACTAGGGAAACTCATAAACTAACTCAGAAAACAGTTGATTCGATTGTAAAGAATACGACATCCATAGTGCAGAATTCGATTGAGTTACTGAAAGGAAACTTGGCTGCAAGACTCGATACTGTCGGAGTTGATTTCAGAGCAGTTCCAGGGCTCAATGAATTTTTCGAAACATTAGCCAAAGAAGACAGCATCATTACCAACCCTTTTCTTGGAATGGAAACAAAGTCTCAACAGGATTCTGTTTTCAAGAATCTGTTTGGAGTTGTTGTAAGTATCTTTTTGAGGACAGTTCAGATAATTGACGAACACCTAGTTTTATCCCCTTTGTTAGTAGATAATTTAAAAGCGTGTCTTCATTTACAGTAAAACTGCCCAATTAATGTAAGACTTTTTTCCATACTTGGCGAGAAATAGTAAAACGAAGTAGTTAAACATATATGTTCTGAAAAGACGTGAAAAATTTATTTTTCTGTTTTTAAGCCGCATTTTACATTCAAGTGACGTCATTATGATGACGAGCGCGCGCAAATAACACTACGTGACGTAACACTACGTCACCACGTGAAAGCCTATCGCCGTAAAGGTGAATTGAAAGGCGACAGACACGAGCAGCACGAATATATGATGGAGCAACTGAATTCTTTCGATTTTTTTTCTGCTCCTTTGAGAGTTAAACATTTTCTATCGAAGTATAAGAATTTCAGCAGACGAAGACTTGAGTATATTTTAATAGTCCCTTTTAATTTTCCCCTCCAATATTTGAATGACTCAGACTGTCAGTACCTTCCAATTTGTGAGCTAAAATCAAGATGGCCGCCATATCGTAATAATAGTGAGAGAATCCGATGGGTTGAAACTGAACTAGGTTGATTTTATTGTATTTCTATCAACAGGAACCAGTACGCAGAGTAATTGGCATAACTCACAGCCATATAAGAACGGGCGTGAAGAGGAGACATGTCGGCAAACCAGAGGAAGTAATCGAAATACCATTTTTGAAAAGCTTACAGCAGATGTTGAATGACTCGTCCATTTTAGAAGAGGTAAGCATGGAGTCACAAAAAAGGATTCAACTAATAGCTTTACCTGCATGCAGACATAAGAAGCTCACGAATTACTGTAAGAAAGGGTTCTTGTACTTATGAGCTCCTAAGCCTATAATTATGTACATTAAGACTGCTTATTGCTAACATGAAAAATTTAATTTTTTGCAAGGTACTTCATACACATCAAAGAGTAGATGGCCTGCTAGCTGACTATTGTGATGGCAGGACATATAAGAACCATCCTCTGTTCTCTCGGGACCGTACAGCTCTGCAGATTATGCTTTATTACGATGAAATTGAGATTACAAACCCTCTAGGAAGCAAAACTTCTAAACATAAACTAGGTAAGCTTTTTAAAAGCTTTAACTTCTCCTAACTGTTCCCTCGACCAAATTTCTCAAGACTCTTGGTGCCAGAGCATTCACCTCAGCTGCTCCATCAGAATCGAATGCACTTCCTTCAAGTATTAGGAACATTACCAACTATGAAACTTTCAAGAAACACTTGAAAACGCATCTATTTCAGCAGACGAAGACTTGAGTATACACATCATGTATATACATCATGTATGTATATGTATGTATGTATGTATATTATATATATAAATATTTATTTTTATCTATATTTTCTCACAATTGTAAAGCGCCTTAGAATATTTTGAGACTGAATGTGAAATTTCATAATAATTATAATTTAACATTTATTTTTGCAGGCCTATTTTACTACACCTTGGGTAATATCTCTCCTCAATACCGTTCTCAGTTAAAGACCATTCAATTACTTGCAGTTGCAAAAAAGCCATACATAAAAAAGTATGGAGCAAACTGTATTTTAGAAACGTTTATGGATGAACTTGCAGAACTTGAAAAGGTAAAAGAGAACCAAAACTTTTAATTTGCTTATTTTATCACTGTCTAAAATTATATTTACTACCATTCAAGGATGCAGGTTATCAGTTCAGCATCAATGGTGAATGGAAGTCATTTGCTGGTACTATTGCCTATCTATCAGGAGATAATCTTGGTTCACAGGAAGTTGGTGGCTTCAAAATTGGCTCAGCAGCCAATTTTAAATGTAGGGAATGCATGGGTTCAGCTGGAGCCATAACAACAGAGGTAATACAATAATGTAGATACATACATAACTGTTTTATGGGTGGTCTGCCTAATGTCTAATAATTATTGTCTAATCATAACAATGACTTGATTTCATGCTTAGGCGTCGGTGCTTCACACCCAACAAGTATAGTATGCTATAGATATGCATGCATACATATGCCCAACTATACATATACTAAACTTGTAACACAATTTAAAAATTGGGTTATTTTTCCTCTCCTTATCAAAACTCCTTTAAATTTTTTCATTCTTTTTTCCCTATATTATATTACATTACATTACATTGTTTTATATATTGTTCTATAATATAGAATGATGCTGAAACCATGTTAAATGCCATTTTTTGCACTGCAGTTCCATGAGAGATATTTTAATTTGAGGACAAGGCAATCATATGAAGACCAGTGCAGAATGATAGAGAACTCAGCTGAAGATATTTCCTCACAGTTTGGGATAAATCATTCTTCTATTCTTAACAAGTCACGGTATTTCCATGTCATTGGTGCTCTGCCTGGAGATGCAATGCATGATATTCTTGAAGGAATACTTCAATATGAATGCAAAGAATTGCTTAAGCACATTATCTTGGAGGCCAAGTATTTGTCATTGGATGACCTAAACCAGAGAATACTAGGGATGGATTATGGCTATTACAATGACAAAAACCGACCCTCTATGATCAGCTTTAAAACACTGAATGCTGGAAATAATACCCTTAAACAATCGGGTAATTGCATTTATATAAAAAAATATTCAGTGTTTCGTAAATAATATATGTACACCTAATGAATGTTGTGTTCTGGTCTTGTTTTTATACAGCTTCACAAGCATGGTGCCTGGCAAGATTTTTGCCTCTTATTCTTGGGGAAAGGATTCCTAAACAAGATGAGAAATATCAACTTTTTCTGCTGCTTCTTGAAATAGTAGAAATTACATTCTCTCCTTTGATGAGTCCAAATCAAGCCAGCTACCTACAGGGACTTATTGAGGATCATCACCAGAAATTCTTAGAGGAATACCCAGATGCATCTATAATACCAAAGATGCACTACATTATTCACTATCCTAGAACAATAGTAAGGTAAATTAAGGATATACAATGAATATGTATCCTATTACAGCACAAAGCACACAAAACTTAGACCAAATTAAATGTATTTTGCATATTTTAATGCACAGGGTTAAAAGTCAGTTAAACTAGCACATTTCAATATGAAGCTCAGGCTGATTTTACCAAGAAAATAATGTGTAGCTTGTTTAACAGCAAAAAGCCCATGCGAACACATTTAAATGTGGTCATTAAATTTTGTATGTACAGTATAAGACTGTAATATTATGCCATTTATATGTGAGGAATCTATCCAACCAGAAATTATACCATGCATCTGTGATATTGTTTTGAAAACAAATAAGTTTTAATATCAATTAATGAGATATTTTTACATGTTTAGCTTGGGCCCTATGGTGAGATCTTGGTGTATGAGATACGAGTCCAAGCACACTTATTTTAAAAGAGTTGCCATTGCACTAGGGAATTATGTAAATGTTCCACTGACAGTAGCTGACAGACACCAGAAGCTCCAAGGTTATCATTTCTTTAATGCAGAAGACAAAAATTCCAGTTTTCTCATTAAAGGGGAAGTCCGGTCTCGTACAACTCACATTGAAATAAAAGTTTAATATATCCTCAATGTTTCTGTGAAGTATTACCTTTGTAGATTCAACTGTGGCTGGGAAAGCATTTACGAAAGTCACGACGAAACGACGACTGGAATGCCGCCATCTTGGACAGTCATGTAAACACTGCGTTACTAATGGACAGCGGCTGGTGACGTCACTGCGCGGTCACAATTATACTGATCGAGAATAGCTAGCATTCGACAAGTGTTTTCAAGTTGTTTCTTCGTTTTTTTCCCTGTTTTAAAATAAATTATTGCTAAATCGTTGTGATGAGTACTAGCAGTAGTTCTTTGAGTGACAGCAGCAGTAGTAGTAGTGACTTTTTGGATGAATATTATCATGGAGAAGAGATTCAAGGCTACATGTTTCAACCAACGAGGATTGTACATAGTTCTTCTTCCTCAGATCTCTCTTCTTCTGACTCGTCAGCTTACAACACTCGATTGCAAAATTCTGATTGGTAAGGAATGAGTATTTTTTAAATTAAATTCTTTATTTCCGTAATTTATCTCGACCAGTATTGATACAAACATATTTAGGTGTGAATGTGATCACTGCCAAATAATGGACCGAGAAGTCGAGTGTCTTTGCTGTCACGAGGTCAATAAGATACGCCAGAAAAACCAGATAGTTTCTGAAGAAGAAAATCTAACGATTGAATGTATTACGGACAATCCTGGGTTTAAAGCCGTATGCCTTAACCGATGGGTGATCGAAGCAGCTTGGTTCCAATATCAACAACAATATGGCTCCGATAATAACATACCTCAACACAAACGAAATCGGCACATTGCCTATAGGCAGTTGGTTAGATGGTGCTGGGGTGTCTTAGGGAAGGAAATCAGAGTAGTTTTGCCTTCATGTGCTGTCATGTGCATTCGTGCTCACTTTCCACCTCCTGGTCTTGAGGAAGACTTTGAGTTTGTTGGGTTTCGTTATGCAGATGAGTAGTACACCAGGTAGGTAAACAATCTGTTGAATATTCAAGTATCCTACTTATTTACTGATCGATAGTAAGCTCCTGACAATTAAAACACAGACTCAAAAATGCTTCATGCTTTGTTTTACCTGAGTACAAAAATTTCTAACCATCTTATTGAGTCTGTATTTGATTAACTTAAACAACCTTTATATAATTCTAATGATTGATAATAGTATTATTATAAAACAATGATTATAATAATATCATTATGAGTGTCACTGCCTAGACAATATCAAAATATCCCTATAATAAGTACTGTGCACAATAGTTTGATATTTTTATGTACATAATTACCAGTTATAAAATAAAGAGAGATTATGAAATTGTATGTGATTGTTTGCTTAATATTGTCTGTTAAGTATAACAGAGTGCATTCTATATATCCATAAAATAAAACTTGATATACATTTTCTAACCGCACTCTAGCGTGCACTCCGAGGTAAAGTAGTGGGGAAAAAAATGAATTCGTTTGGTAATTTTTCTTCTGTTTATATTAGTCCCTCTTAATAGTATTTCTCTAACATTTCTTTATTATTCATTTTATTTTCAGATATTTTGGAGGTCCACCTTACCCTGTACAAAGCACAAGGTAATTATAATACTATACACTCACCATTTATTTTTTGTGTTTTTTTTTTACTATTCTAGAGATGTGCATCTTAATGACCTCCTCCTTTGGTGGCCTTGGGACAGTAGCAATATTTTTTGGAATTTTTGCTGGGGTTTTTTGTCTTTGTAGTTTTGACTTGCACTCTCTTACTTCATCAATCAGCTCTTTGACAAAAGTAAATGATTTCTTCTCCAGTATTGGCTTGGCCACCCATGTTTTTCTGTTCTTTGGAAAAACCACTTTGTATCTGGTTTCTCCTTTGTTGTCACCCTTTGTAGTTGTTGCTTGTGGTCGATCACAATTGGCATTGTGATCCATAATAGCCAGTTGGATCCTGCCAATCATACCTTGATATGAGAAGTGCTTCCTCTTAGGCGCATACTTTAGAAGAAGTGAGTGGAATACTTCAAGATTGCCAGTGTGGTGGTATTCTGTCATCATTCTGATATCTTTCAATAATTTCTTGTTGTAGACTATTTCTTCCAAAGCAACATGGGCAGATGATCCAGGTTTCAGCCAGGCTACCTCCTTTCGTTCTTGCCTAGAAAGCTTGGGGTGCTTACATTTTACAGTAGCTTTACCTTCTTTCCAGCTGTGTTTGTTAGCCACGTGGTTTACAATAGAAACCCAGTTCTTTACAAGCAAATCTGGATCATTGTTGCATTCTTTTGCACTCCACCACAAATGATTAGAAACACTTTTGATCCAAGGTTGGAGTTCAATGTTTGCCTTTGTTTTGGCCTTTTTTGTTAACTTCTTTGTTACCCACTTTGCTAAGTGCCAAACATCATATTGATGTATAATGGATGGGTAGTTTTTCTTTAATTGACTTGTTACTTGTGTGTGACGATCTGTTGTCAAACATCTAATTGAAATTTTTCTTTTCAACAGATTATTCAGTGACCTCTTGCATCCTTCGTATTCCATTGCATTTGAAGAAGACACTTCTGATACATGCACCAGTGAAAAGTCTACAATTCTTCCAGACCTTTCATGCATTAAACTGTATGATCCATATTTCGCTGTATGACCAGGGCTATCTGATCTTCCATCGCCACACAAATCAACAGGCATTTCACCTTTGATATAATTTATCACATTTTTTTGCTTCTGTTTATATTGTTTGTTTATAATGGGCAGTACAATTTTGTTTTGCGTTTGATAAAAAGATGACTTGCCTACAAAGTTGAGATTTAAAGCATCTGCAAAATTTGAAAAGTCTTGATAAGTTCCCCCTGTACATACAATTGCAGCTGGAATAAGTACATTTCCAGCAGGGATGTGATTACTGGTAGTTGGTTGTGATTGCCATGTATATTCATGATTTTGCAGACACAAAGTATGTATTGTCACCATACTGCCATTTGTTGTTTTTGTCACTTCACACACTGGCGATTTGCATTCTTGACAAAACTTAAATAATTCATCAAGTTTAGATTCAAATACAATAAATGTTTTTTCATTTTTAGTAGGATAACTTATTTCAGCTACAGACTCATCACTGCTCTCTTCTGAGCTGTGGTATGTATATAATTCATCATCAGAATAATTATCATCACTTGTACTACTATCATTTTGTTCCTCATTGTCATTCTCAGGATCTTTTAACTCATTTGCCTCATCCAGTTGAATTGTAGTGTGGTTTTGGTTTGTTTCTTCCAGAGGGGTATCAGGTAAAATACAAGAGGAAGGAACTACAATACTATAATTGTGGTCAACCAGTGGATTTGTATTATTACTACTACCTTCAGACTGTACATGTTCAATGAATTTTCTATCGACTTCATTCCTTTTTCTTTTTAGGCGAGGTTTTAACGTTTGGGTACCAATACTCCGTCTATTTGAATAAATAGGGCAATATTGTGTACTAGCATCACGTACTTGAATGGCATTTTCAGCATCATGACAAGAATCCATGGCCGTATGTGTGTTGCCTTCTTCAGGAGTACAATTTGAAAACTCACTCTCTATCATTTGCTTTATTACCTTGAAAACAAAAAATATATATACTCAACGATTTACCAATTAAGCTATTCTAATAGTTATTTTTAGAATGGACAAAAACGCTTAGTTTATAAGCTATTATTTGTAAATAAAGCCAGATGTTGAGTTCATGTTGTTGTTTACTTAGCTTACCTGTTCTTTATCTCGTTTTTCTCTTCTTCTTATTGAATACAAACGAGGTCGTTTTTCTTTGCCACTGTGTTTAAAAATAGTTGGAATTGCTCCAGGTTTCAAGGTTTTTTTGTCTTTTTGCCCAGCTAATTGTTTAAATGATGGCTTAAAGCATTCAGGATCGAAGTGCTCACTACAGACGTAACAGGATTCGCGTTTACAAGGATTTTTCCTTTTTGTCTTTCCGATCCAAACTTTCGCTAACTTGTTGTCTTTTGGCAGTCTGTGATACGAAATATCTTTTCCCTTTGTTGTTTTTGACCCATTGGTACAACCTGGTACCATACAATGAGGCATATTTAGATTAAAAACGCTTATAAAATACAACAAAAATGAACGATAGAGAAATGTTTGATTTAAATTTCGCGCCAAACAACACGACCGCGCAGTGACGTCACCAGCCGCTGTCCATTAGTAACGCAGTGTTTACATGACTGTCCAAGATGGCGGCATTCCAGTCGTCGTTTCGTCGTGACTTTCGTAAATGCTTTCCCAGCCACAGTTGAATCTACAAAGGTAATACTTCACAGAAACATTGAGGATATATTAAACTTTTATTTCAATGTGAGTTGTACGAGACCGGACTTCCCCTTTAAAGACTTAGAAACTGGACCAGGTGATTTTTAAAATGTTTTTTTTCTTCTATATTTGCAACTATTTGCTCAAATGTTTTTATATTTTATCATGCATGGTGTTGTTGATCACCATCATCATCATCACCAACAAAATATTAAAATATTCACATAATTTAAAACATTAACAGGGACTCAGAGTCAAGTTTTGTTAGAAACTCAGAAAGATAAATTAAGCCAAGCCGATGGAAATCTTCAAGATGATGACCTCGTTTACAAGTAAGCAAATATTGGGATAAATTAGGAGGGCACAGACATTGTTGTGGGAGAAAAAAGAGATAAATGAATTATACAAAAGTCTGCAATGGAGGCTAGGATATTTTGATGTCTTAATATTACTGACATAGTATGCTATAATATTAGCATAATTTATATTACTTCGTTTGTTATTATCTCATTCATATCTATTTCCTGTTGATTCACAGGCCTTCCTGGGTTAATGTTCTTGGTACAAAATACAAAATCGGTGCAGTGCTTCATATAGGCTTCGATTATTTTCTGCCTGTATTTGGTGTTATTCAGAAGATTTATGTCTTAAGCTCATCTATTAAGAGAGTTTATTTTAAAGTAGACTCTTTACACACAGAGGAATTTTGTAGTGAATACCGTACTTATGTTGTAAGCAAGCACATTCATCCTCAAGAACATGTTATTCCACAGAGGTCCTTGCAATATTTTTTACCTCTTCATTGTGTTAGCCCAAATGGCTTAAATGATGAGCTACATGTTTTGCCAAAGTTTGATATATATAATCCAAATTAGACTTTTAATTGACAACTAGAAGAGCTTTACTTTCATCATCCTGAATCTTTTGGGATGCATCTATTTATTAAAAACTTACATACCTACAAAGTGGTATATTTCTTTTTGTGTAAGAAGTTGTAAATAAAACTAAACTAAATTTATTGCTCGTAGTTTCAATAATTAGTTTTGGTACCAACATAAGCCAAAACAGGCCACAGGTATGGACTGAGCCAAAATGGACCCCTTCTTTCTGAAATGGTACTCTCTTTCCATTTCAGCCCATGAAAGGGCCAAAGTAGTACCCATTTCCAAATGTTAAAATCGCTTATATACTATACATAATTAAACTATTGTAGTATTTTGGTACCAAAATTACCCAATACAGCCCTATGAATGGAGCCAAAATCGCCCCCCGTCTCTAAAATAGCCCCTAGTCCCATTTTGGCCAGCCTTTGTGCCAAAACAGTACAAAATGTTATAGAGCCAAAATGGCTCCAGCAAACTAAAATAGCTCCTCGTCCCATTTTGGCCAGCCTTTGGGGCCAAAACAACTCCAATTGTCAGAGGGCCAAAATGGCTTCTTGAAACTAAAATAGCCCCATAATCCATTTTGGACACCTTCGGGGCCAAAACAGCTCCAATTGTCAAAGGGCCAAAATGGCTTCTTGAATCTAGAATAGCCCCAGAACCCATTTCGGCCACATTCAGGTCCAAAACAGCTCCAATTGTCAAAGGGCCAAAATGGCTTCTTGAATCGAGAGTAGCCCCATAATCCATTTTGGACACCTTCGGGGCCAAAACAGCTCCAACTGTCAGAGGGCCAAAATGGCTTCTTGAATCGAGAATAGCCCCATAATCCATTTTGGACACCTTTGGGGCCAAAACAGCTCCAATTGTCAAAGGGCCAAAATGGCTTCTTGAATCTAGAATAGCCCCAGAACCCATTTCGGCCACATTCAGGGCCAAAACAGCTCCAATTGTCAAAGGGCCAAAATGGCTTCTTGAATCGAAAATAGCCCCATAATCCATTTTGGATACCTTCGGGGCCAAAACAGCTCCAACTGTCAGAGGGCCAAAATGGCTGCTTTAGAGCCAAGATACCCTGAAGTTCTAATTTAGCACTTCTTGCCAAATTATTGCTAAAACAGTACTTATTATTGTTATATCAAATTCACTCTTATTGATCAATAATGACATCATTTTCTATTTTGGTCTATACCTGAGCCAAAATAGTTCTAAAAATACTGGGCCAAAACAGCTTTTTTAGGGCCAAAATGGTATTTTGTTCCATTTTGGCCCTCTTCAGAGCCAAAATAGCACTAGTCAAAAAAAGCCAAAATGACTCTGTGGGGCCAAATCAGCCCTTTCAAATTTACTGTGCAAAGATGTATTATTTAAAATACTCTTTTACCCTTTAATAGGTAGATGATATACATTTAACGTTTGTGTTCTATATTTTTCCAGACAACATGGGATTTGGCGATGACAACTGTAAAAACGTCTGGGCTCCCTTTGGTTTATCAATCACAACTTCAGTGATCACCAGTCTTCTCACGGTCATCACACTACCTGGGAACCTACTAATTTGCATAGCGATATTAAGAGACCCAAATAAAGAACTGAGAACAACGTTCAATTATTTATTGTTGAATGTTGCCATTTCGGATCTTCTCATTGGTGCAGTAACTGACACGATTTTCGTGTACTTCCATATAAGGTTAGTATCAAGTCATATCTTATAAACAACAGATACCACTGATCTTTTCTTGAACAATTTATTTTAGGAAGATAAAAATTAAAATTAAATTAAGCATTAAATTAAAAAGTTCGTCGTCGTTGCACCATTAAATGTGGACTCAACAGCCATAATAATCATCGTATGAACTTAAAAAAATCCCACTTAAATGTCATTAAATTCCAAGTAATAAACCTTGTCTATTATATTGCACATTATCTTGGTTTATCTAATTACTATAGTCTACCTTTCTTCTTACCTCCGACAAACCTAAACCCAACTGATCTATCAAATGACGTCCTCGGCAAAGCTTACACTTTAATACTGCTCATGTCTTAGGGAAGCCCTCGGTTATAAAGTGATCACGTGGTACGCATTGCCTCACATGTCGTTCTTTATCGGATGTACAGCCTCGCTTCTAAGTATCGCCATGTTAGCAGTGGAACGATCCATTGCAGTGAACGCCAGATACCACAGAAAACTGTCAAAAAAACGAGCCGTTAACATTTCCATCGCAATCTGGATCTTCTCCTTGGCATTCCCCTGTATCTATTTTCAAATTGGGTATTTCAAATTCGCCTTCATCTTTGCCATTTTAATGATAATTGTCACATTCGTTACCATGGTGAAAGCCTTTATACGTATCCATGGCAACATGAGGACTGCATCTAAGAGAACCTTAAAAGTTCAGCCCACAGGATCTGTTAACGAAGAGACTTCACAAATACAACAAAAACGTGCCGAGAGAGAGCGGCGAGTGACTAGGATTTTTACAGCTATTCTTATCTTCTACGCAGCATGCAACCTGCCAGCATTTGTTTTCATCTTTATCATCAACCTTTGCTCAACCTGCAGCTGTATTTTTATCCACTGGTCACGTGATCTGCTTCTATTGTGCGTATTGGTTAACTGTTCTGGCAACCAGTTTCTTTATGCTTGGAGAATGAACAGTTTTACGAGGGCTTTTCGTTCGCTAGTGCGTCTACCGCTAAACGACGAAGCATCAGTGATCCAAACTACAAATGCGACAAACATAGGAGCAGGCGTAGCTCAGTTGGTTAGTGCGCGGCCTTCGGAGCTAGAGGTCCATGGTTCGATTTCTCTCTGATCCGTGTAGCTTCAGCTTTGAATACTCTTAAAACAGAGCACTGATGGAGAAAGGGGTAAAGTGCGCACCGTCAGCTCCCTGGAAGACCACTGCAGGGCTCGAAATAGGAAACAATTATAGCCTGCCAGTCTAGTAAATTTTGCCTGCCTTTTTATTATTCTTATTTTCGATTTGGCAGTTCACCGTTATTTTTGCCTGCCAAACCTTAAGTTTTGCCTGACTTTTGGCCATTGGCAGGCCGCTATTTCGAGCCCAGCACTGAGCTACTAGCTGAAGGAACACTGACGTTAAATAAGGCCTTTACCTTTTAATAATAATCAATAGTGTATATGAAGCTGCTAATAAATAATAATGGTTAAAAAAATAAAAATAAATAATAACAAAATGACGCATGCGCTGTTAAGGCCTGAAACCCGATCCTCAAGGATGTGGGGTTGGGTGTATACCATGAAAGATCTAGATCACTAACGGGATCTACAATAAGGGACTTCTATGTCAGCCACTCATGACTGCATGATCTATAGATTTGAAGAAACATTGAGCTATATTGATAATGTATTCATCGTTAACCAGCCTTGTGATATATACGTAATATATACAATATGATGAGTGGCCGTGTTGTATCAGTTAAAGTTTATGCATATCAGGGCGATTTTGTGTCAGATATACAACCTCCTCCACGGACAATGATTTCTATTGTGTTTTCCTGATTAATTATTCATGAGTTTTATAAATATATATTACACAATTAAACCAAATTATGAAACTCAAATGTTTTTTCCGTGTCGCACCTAATTTATATGCGTGATATCTGCGACTCGAAAATAGAATGTTTTTCTAGGTGAATTGCTAATTATCTCTCTAGATAGGATGATATCGATTGTGATAGACACGGAATCAGTCTGTATTGACTTAAGCCTTTATTTCCGTCCTTGCTCTGTTTGTTCCCCTGCATTGCATTGAGTTCGCCGTAAGCCTAAATCCAACAACGCTTATTTCCAAAAGAGATAACTATCCAAGAAAGAAACGAAACTTCAAATCTGGTACCTTGGTCCATTCAAAAGATCATTCCCTACAAACAAAGATAGCCTCGAATATATTCAAGGTAAGCTCCAATAATCATTCCATCTTTGACAAATTTCAATTTCGTTTTTTTAAATACTACTATTCTCTTGGTATTTACAATAACTTTCAAGCTCAGTAAATAGAAAACAATATATATTCTTTTATTATATATATAGATAAAGCTTTTTTATTTTTTTGCTATTTCAAAAGTAGAAAAACAGCCGAATTTCCATAATAGCTTGTCCGGTAGAAATTCAATATGTTGTTCCGGTTGTTATCTAGAAAAGTATAGAATATTTCATGACATTATGACATTGAAGTATCTCTGTTTGCAAGCTGCATTTTCACCAACGAACTTGATATTATCAACCTGATTTTGTTATAGTGTATGGCACCTTTGTTTTGTTTTTCTTCTTTTTCCCCCATATTTTATTTTTCCCACATTTGTCATATTCCTATTTTAACTCCCAAGCCTATCTGCTGAAACGAAGCGATCTTATTTTCCAAACTTTTGAAGAATTTCATTTGTTTCGATTAGGCTTTTCGCATCTTGAAGTAGAAAGCGAGAAAAAAGGTTGAAAATTATTCAACATTTGTCGGGGCAGTTCTCCCTCCCCTCCCTCCAACCCCTGAACAGGTGGCATACAAGTAATTTGACTGGTCTTTACGTATAGACATACAAAATAGTGACAATCAATTATCGGGTTTTTTAAACGATTGTTTTGGCTTGCACTTTTAGATATACTAGAACAAGGTCCCCAGTAAAGAAAATTAACACTGAAGAAAAGCTAGATCAATATTCTTCCTCCTGGTAACAAAAATTAGTACAAAATTCTATATTCAATTGTAGTTCATCTTGATCGACGGTATTTACATCTGTAGGCGTACGTACCTGATTACTAAATAGTTTTTTAATCATATCGTGCACAATAAGTCTGGCCTACGATTATTTCTTGTCTTGTGATCAAATGTCCTTTCTATAACTGATATTTATAGATAGGTCTGTTTATAGGTCTGTTCCATTTATTATATTATGATCACTCTTAAGATTAATCATAGTCCTGGCTCAGTATAACTTCTTTAAAGATAACAACGTAACATAGTTGAAGAACTGGAATAAGAAAATGTTTTCCATGCTTATACTGCAATTTCTCGGGAACATTGATTTTAATTTTTAATTTGAGATACACTATCTTCAAAGATATTAGATGTGTCAATATCAGGTTTGTTTATAAGTTTTTTTCTTCACTTAAGCATTATTTGAAGCACAGATGTAGCATTTTTCATATACTTGGGTTCATATACTGAAGTATTGTAACAGGATACCCAAGATATGCAAATAATATGAGAAACTGCAGGATGGGTGTCCCGACCTCTTATGCACTGTTTCATCACTATTAATCCTATCTTGGTAGATCAAATTTTTCTCTTCCAAATGACAAGAAATGTCTCTCCTCGTGGCTATTCCTTATCCTATTAAATTGCACAGCCTTCCATGCCAGATGTCTCCATTTTCTTTCGTCGTTAATAGTTTTAAATTCAGATTTCGACAAGCTTTTCAAGACAGACCGCCAAAATAACACAATTCCATCAAAAATGATTTCATCATCATTTCATTACATTTCCAAGTCTCTTTTTACTTGAATTTGATGCATCAACTAAAGTAAAAACATTTATCGATTGTAATCATTAGTACATATAAGCCGGTGTTCAAGCAAGAAGCGGGACGGAAACGTAACAGTAAGAATTGAATAATAACCGCCGGGGCTTCCAATTTCAAGATTCGCATCATTTCCAAAAGATGTTTATTCATTGTGCTTCAAAGTAGCTTTCATTTTTGTACAGCTTCATCCGACATGTATTTGTTATAGAAGATAATGTTTGTATAGGATTAAAAGACGATGGCTAATAATTAAGGGGAGGGGAGGGGAGGGAAGGGAGGTCGCGTAGTCTGCATTGCATGGTGGTCTGCGGCCAGCTGTCTGCGGCGGTCGTTGCTAGTGAGAGGGGATAGGACAAACGCTGACCGCCAAGCAACGCTGGCTAGGAGACGGGAAGAAAATAAATCAAATTCGTGAATATGTGATCTTTTCTATATATGTGGAAAGTAAAATAATTTCATAGTCTTTTAATTTCTATTAGGAAAAACTTAAACGTATTTTTCACTTCTATGCTAGATCATTCATCCTGGCACGATGCCATTCGGAAGAGATGTTATGTGTGACACAGTATGGGCGCCAAGAAACTTGTCCCTTTCTACTGCAGTCATCGCGTCTTTCCTCTCCGTGATAACGTTTCCAGGCAACTTACTGATCTGTATTTCAGTACTCAAGGATCCCAACAAAGACCTTAGATCGTCGTTCAACTTTTTCGTTCTGAATCTGGCTTTGTCAGACCTTATTTCAGGACTTGTGACAGAACCGATCTTTGTTTGGTATCATGCAAGCGAGGCTGATGGTGACCCAGTCACGCGATTCCTGTGGATTGTTCACGTGACCTATTTCATTTCATGCCTAGCATCTTTACTGAGTATTGCTGCTCTGGCGATCGACCGTTATCTGATAGTAACATCAAGATACAGGCGCAAGATTCCCATCCAAAAGGCTGTTTACGTGTCGATAGCCATTTGGTTGCTGTCCTTCAGTATTTCTATGATATATTTCGCGACCACCTTTTACAAGTTCGTCTTGATATTTTCTAATGTTGCTACCATGACAACGCTTGGAATCATCACGTTTTCATATGTGAAAATCTACCAAAATCTTCATTCACATGTCGACAACCGCGCTGGCTCAATCAGCAGTCGCTCACAAGTAAAGATTTTAAAATACGAAAAGAAGGCAACCAGAGCTTTTCTTTATATCCTGGTCGTCTTTATTTTCTTTAATGTCCCATCATGCATCATGGCTTACGTCATCAACTTTTGTGTCACGTGTGACTGTGAAACCATTCATTGGTTGAGAGATTTCCAGTTTTTATCAGCACTGTTCAACTGCTCCGCGAATCAGTTTCTGTACGCTCTACGCATGCCCTTGTTTATTCGCGCAATAAGAAGCGTACTGAAGTGGTGTCCGATTTCATTGCCCCTTGCGAGTCGAATCGATGTAACAAGCGTAGGTACACCGTCTGAATCTAAAGTAAAACAAAGGAAATCATCGAATAACCAACAAAGTAATGACCAAAAATAACTTCTTTCTCTTAAAACCGACTCGTTCAAACGTTTTTCCTTGATTTGAGTTGAGTGATCTCTTTCGTCAAAATAAAATATGAACGCCAAGATAATCTGCAAGTAAGAGACTCGTGTCTATAGTGGTCATAAATCTCGGTCGTAACCGAATAACACGCTGCAAAATGTAACATATTCACAGCCAAACAACGTAGCCGGCTTTTTGATTGGAACATGAAGCATGACCTTTGAGTTAGGAATGTAATTTTTCGTATTTTAGCCAGAAAACATAAAAGCACAAAAGTTCTGTCAACATTTTTTGAAATAGCTTTATAATATAATAATAATATTCTACATTTATATCATATACATAAAGCTATGATTCACTTATGCTTCTTAATATTTAAACTATATAACGGAAAGAAAAAATAGACCATATTTATTGTTATTGTTTATTTCTTTAGTGCCCGTTCAATGCGATAAAGGATATCTTTTTTCTTTTGATATCGTATAATATTCAAAAGTGTTCTTTTGGGCATAAATTTTGAATAAGAAATCTTAAACGAGAACCTGGGTTAAACATTGTTTTACTTTTGTATATTTCGGCTATTTCGACCATTCGCTGTTGATGGCTGCTACTGGAGAGAATGTTTAACCTTCTCGTTTAAGCTTTCTTATGTATAATATTAAAAAACGATTAATATATCATCTCTTCTCAAAGTCTTAACTAATCAATTTTCATAAACTACACAATCATTTGCGTCATTGGAAGCTGCTAATAAGGAGAGTAATCACACTTGTTGTGTGTACGTATTTGATTGGACACCTTTTTTGCTGACTAACGTTCTAAGTTTTTTTAATCTGCATAATGTCTTCAATCTTATCTGACTGAATGGCACTCTTACCCAAAGTGCTTGTATGGAATATGGCGCAAGTAAAAACGCTTTGTCATTGTTAATCTTAAAGTAATTAAATAACAAATATACCGACAGGTTGTTCTTCAGTTCGATGTACTGTTCATTTTTATCTTTTCATGTATTACTTAATACCCTTGTTAATTTGTCTTTTAGCTCAAGACTGTTGAAAGAGCTGATCTTTCAGCTCTCAGCTCATTTCATCATTAATTGAGAATTTTTTATCATAATTCGAAAGGAAAATCAAGTCTTTTAGGCTGCTGAAACTGAAGCACTCGTGCCCGGGGAGACGAAAACATTAGCCAGTCTTTTATCCAGCTGAGTATTTCTGGCGATGGTTTTTTTTTTCAAAATCTACAAATGACGAAAATTGATCCTAATTTAATGATAAACATTAGATAGAAAATCCTATTAACCAGCTTTTTCTTAAATCATCCAAAAAAAGAACTTTCACTTTTTCCTTAACTTGGATATATAGAAAGTAATCTTTCTAGAAATAAAGTATTGTTTTGGAAGATACCCCCCAACGCGCCAAACATCGCCTGATATGAACAAGCATTTTCAAGCGTGCTGTTGATATTAATTAGAAATAACTACATCACATAATTGCCTATAAATAATCTTAAGTATAATGATGTAAACAGGTCTTAACTTATTAGCCAATCATAGAACCACATTTTTTTAAGAACTTGACTTGATAAGGACGATTCCAACCATTTTTGCTTTATTCACCTCTGTTCGATGACTTTCGTCAGTCCAAGCATTTCTTAGAATATTGAAGAAATTTATCTTTTTGGTGGAAGTATCTGGCTCATTCCTAACCTAGAAATATTTACTTGTATCATTTATTGAAAACTGTCGTTCGTGGTCGTTTTGAGTATAATGGAAACACAATCTTCACCCGGGCGTTGACTCGTTAAAATACATTGGTATAGATATAAGCAAAATACTGCTGACCCCAAAAAGGGCTGTTCTCCAAGACATTTGCCGTTTTTTTTACTGATCTTGTTCCAGGATATTTGGTTGGCGAGTATATATCACTCTCTTGCTTGCATTTACTACCGTACTAGACCAAACTTAGCAGAGAGAAAGAAAAACAGTTGAAAGCAGTTGGACAGGAAGGCTCACGAAAAGGACTTAACAGAAAACGAATAGCGATAAGGTCTACTTTCTCGCTAAAAGGAAGCGCAAGGAACCTGGAAAGTTAAAAATATCTCTGTATCATCAGCATTTTTAAGTGTGAGCGGACAGGAATCTAGTCAGTATACTTCATAATGTATTGTCACGAGTGTGATAATATACACCCGCCTGACTACATTTCGATAACAACCGCACTAGTATCAGGAATCTTTTGCTTGCTCACAGTTCCAGGAAATTTCCTGGTATGTCTTGCAGTATTTAAAGACCCCTATAAGGATTTAAGATCACCTTTTACATTGTTCATAGCTCACCTCGCCTTTGCCGACTTGATCGTTGGCATGGTTACCGAGCCCATCTCAGTGTACTTTCATATCAGAGAGAGTTTAAGGCTCCCGATAGAAAATGCTTGGTTGATCCACATGTCTTACTTCATATCCTGTACTGGCTCTGTGCTCAGTATTGGTGCACTAACGGTGGACAGATACATTGCCATAACATCACCACTAGCCTACAGGGCAAAGCAAGGCTCAAAGAGAACTAGAATTGGATCTTTCATTGTACTATTCGTCTCGCTGACTCTTCCTTTTGTCTATTTTGAAGTTGGCTACATTGTGTACACATTCGTATTTGCAAACACGGCAATAGTCTTCACTTTTGCAACACTCTTAATCGTACAAGTCAAAATATGGCAGACCTCCAAGTCTCGCATCACCAGCGTTGACCACCAGGGAACAAGTGCTTTCCATGAAAAAATAGTTTTAAGAGAAAAACGAATAACTAAGAGTTTAGTGTTTCTGTTAATGGCGTTTGCAGCTTCTTATTTTCCTTCCTGTGTTATCATTTACTTCATGAACTTCTGCACCTCATGTAGCTGTCTAGTCATTCATTGGCTAAGAGATTTGCAGTTTCTTCTCGTTCTTCTCAATTCCTTTGTCAACCCTTTGATATACGCCTGGCGCCTCCCAGGCTTTCGTCGAGCTTTCGTTGCCATGGTGAAGCGTCATTAAAAGAACAAATGAACAAAATTTTGATGAAAACACCGGACATCATGAATAAGAGTTAGAAGATTTCAAGGGTTCAAAAAGAGTGAATGGTTCATCTGGATAAGGGTTGCCACTTCATGGAGAGGAAGCCGTTATATTGCTACGACACTGAAAAAGCTCAAAGTTTGAGCTTGAGTGGCTTTTGATTGCAGCATATCAGAAGCCCTTAAAAAATCCCACGCTCAGCCCGGCAAATATGGAAAGTTTGCTATTAGAAAACATAATGAGCAGTTGCATCAGAAAGACATTGTCAGAGTTATGATGGAATAGATGTAACATGCATGTCTTTTTTTTATCGAGCTCAGAACACATAAGTGGTTATAACTCTAATACTAAACACATTAAACTTAACAAGGATACTTGTTTATTTAACTTAATTATACATACATTTTCGACTTACTTTCATATTTTTAAAATACTTAAAATTCAGCAAATTGCTTTAAAAATTATTGCCCTTTTTCAGTGTAATAAGATTGGCGCCAAATTATCTTGGCAAGCTCAAAACAGGTTAAATATTGTATCATCAGTAAACCACTGATAAAATATGATAATCTAGATTAGAGCTTAGCTTAAACTTACTTACTATGAAAGGAATAATTTCGTAATTTTTATTGTGTCAAAATAAAGGTCATTTATCTACTAATCAAGGTTATTTTATTTCTTGCTTTGAGTCAACCTTGATTAACTTCATTTAGATTGAAACTTCCTTTAGCAATATAAAACTGATGAAAAAATCTTCCCACAGCATTGCATTTCATGATCTTGCGAATAGCTTTACGAAAGTTTCGCATTCTCCATGGATACAAAAATTGGTTGACTGCAGAATTCACTAATGGTAGCAGAAAATAACCATCTCGCAACCAGTTGATGACGTAGCATGAGCATTCCTCGCAGAAATTTATGACGTAAGCCGTGACGAAAGACGGTGCTAGGCAACCAATGAAACACATCAGAAGTAGCAAAATAGATTTTGTCAGTTTTTGAGATCTTTTGATAGCACGAATTTTTGCAGCATCGTTATTCATTTTTTCCCATTCAAGGACTTTTCCCTGAAGGTCCTCCCTCACACGATAAAAGGAAATCACCACAATAATAAGACTTAGCAGAACTGCAGTGTTAACGTAAATGAATGCAAAGTGAAAAAAGTCAACAGTGAAGTAAAGCCATGGCAAGGAAACGGAGCAAACCCAAATCGCGATAGATAGTTTTAGGCTTTTAGATGAGTTTGAAGAGCAACGTAGCCTAGAGGTCACTGCCTTACATCTTTCATGGGCTAGCGAAGCTAAACTCAGCAGAGACACCATCAGAGAACAAAAATATGTCACGTGAACAATTTTAGTTGGTTTTGAGGCTTGTCGTGCTTCCAAGATATGATAAACAACAAACATAGGTTCAGTTATTAAGCCAAGAAGCAAATCCGAAACGACCAAGTTGATAACAAGAAAGTTAAAATTTGTTCTGAGATTTCTGTACGGGTCCTTGATAACGGCTATCAGGATTAGGGCATTTCCTGGCACTGTTACCATTGACAGTAGAATACTGGAGCATGCGGTTGTCCATGGTAATGATGTTGGGAGAGAAACACTGTCACATATGTTTTTTCGAAATCCCATGATAAATCGATTTGAGTAGTCTCTGAGAATATATTGATAAGACAATATGTAAGGAAATCCACCCTAAGCTTATTAATTATTATATTGACTTTGCTATCAGTTCCGGCTTTCCTAAATGGTTCCACAGATGCCGAGTGAATAATTCAAATAAATACGTTCTGGGATGGATTTTTTTTCACAACACCTCTTCTAGATTTTCTCAATCTCCTTCATTATTCTTGTTCATATCCACGACGTACAGACAGCAGCTTTCTTATGTCTCTATAACGTAATTAATATGCTTGAAATGTCAGTTCTACTCGAGAATGCTTTCCTAAATACGATTTTAGAAACCTTGAAGGTGATTTCCATTCGCTTTTTATTTAGCAATGAGCTTAGTTTAATGTATTTTCTAGTTGTTTTGCCACGACTTGCTTACTGTTGACAACTTGAAGGAAGTAATTATGAAAATTATTTCCAATTGTTTTCTTTCAATATCGATCGCTCCAATGTTTTCTCAGTCTTTTACAGCCCAATATATACCCTGATCCTTCTTAAAAGATGTTTTCTGTGTTCTTATCCATCGTAGAATCGATAAGCACCAAGCAACATTACGAATGATTTCAAGATAGAAACTGCTGATTTTCTTGGTTTACCAAGGACAGGTAAGTCGACCCGACTTGATTTGCTTTCCTACAAAACGCCCACAAGTGCCTCTAGAATCAATATTTCCTAAACCGCTATTTGTATAAGCTCAACTTAAGAATCAGTTTAGCAATTCAAATTCAAAAGCTCATTCTAGGCAGCCAAACAAAATTCTCAATAAAATATTACAAATTATATATGAAAGTATTTGAAGAGGCCGGCAGATTGATTAGAGATTTTTTCATTAGTTTTTGTTGACTGTTCAGGGATCAATGTCCTAGATTGTTTTTTCGCCGCACATAATCATTATTTCATCCACGTAAAGGATTTAACTAGATTTATATGGTGATAGGTGGTGGTACCTCACTATGGCTACTATGAGGTGGACTGAGAGCCTTTTTGATCAGTAAATTCACAAAATAGTCATTTACCGTTTTTAATACATTATTATTTTATTTTTCATTTCATTTCATCCATTCAACCCTGGTTTTTCTATATATTTTGTAGTCGGTATACCGAGTAAGATCCGTTATCATAAGTCTAAGACAATAAATTTGAACTAAAATCATTCATTCCTGTTTTTCGTTTTATTGTCCATTTATTATCTACACTAAACTATGCTATGCTATGCTATGCTGTGCTGTGCTATATGTTATACTATGTTATAAGTATTTGATGTTTGTTGCCGAGAAATACATTTACAAAAACGATCGTGTTTGTACTTCTTCGAGTGAACATTTTCTCTCGGTTTTCATGCATGATTATTTGAGAAAACATTTTCTTGCCAAAATCACAGTAAAAATAATACTAAGCTTAAACTGACGCAGTTCCTCCTCGAACTGTTCTCTTGGAACAGATTTATGTACCAACTGTCGAGTCACAATGTGATAGCTGGCAGATGGAAAACTACACTGATTCAATACAACATTTATATATTCAAAAATGCGCCTAAATATGCCAATCAGTTTTATACAACTTAGGTCAAACTCATGATAAGTTTAACGTTAAAATAATCGCGTACCATTTTCTAATTTCATAATATTGGGTTAATTCCTTGAAAATTTCTAATTGCTTTCTAATCTCTTACGGTGTCCTTGACTATATTACCTCTACAACTTGGCGATGGGGATGCACCTTGTCCGTCTCTACGATTGGCTCTACCTCTTGACAATGGGGATGCATCTTGTCCGTCTCTATGATTGGCTCTACCTCTTGACGATGGGGATGCACCTTGTCTGTCTTTACGATTGGCTTTACCTCTTGACGATGGGGATGCATATTGTCCGTCTCTACGATTGGCTTTACCTCTTGACGATGGGGATGCACCTTGTCCGTCCCTACGATTGGCTTTACCTCTTGACGATTGGACTGCATCTCGTCCGTCTCTACGATTGGCTTTACCTCTTGACGATGGGGATGCACCTTGTCCGTCCCTACGATTGGCTCTACCTCTTGACGATGGGGATGCACCTTGTCCGTCTCTACGATTGGCTTTACCTCTTGAAGATGGGGATGCACCTTGTCCGTCCCTACGATTGGCTCTACCTCTTGACGATGGGGATGCACCTTGTCCGTCTCTACGATTGGCTCTACCTCTTGACGATGGGATGCACCTTGTCCGTCTCTACGATTGGCTTTACCTCTTGACGATGGGGATGCACCTTGTCCGTCTCTACGATTGGCTTTACCTCTTGACGATTGGACTGCATCTCGTCCGTCTCTACGATTGGGTCTACCTCTTGACAATGGGGATGCATCTTGTCCGTCTCTATGATTGGCTCTACCTCTTGACGATTGGACTGCATCTCGTCCGTCTCTACGATTGGGTCTACCTCTTGACAATGGGGATGCATCTTGTCCGTCTCTATGATTGGCTCTACCTCTTGACGATTGGGATGCACCTTGTCTGTCTTTACGATTGGCTTTACCTCTTGACGATGGGGATACATATTGTCCGTCTCTACGATTGGCTTTACCTCTTGACGATGGGGATGCACCTTGTCCGTCTCTACGATTGGCTCTACCTCTTGACGATGGGGATGCACCTTGTCCGTCTCTAGGATTGGCTTTACCTCTTGACGATGGGGATGCACCTTGTCCGTCTCTACGATTGGCTTTACCTCTTGACGATGGGGATGCACCTTGTCCGTCTCTACGATTGGCTTTACCTCTTGACGATGGGGATGCACCTTGTCCGTCTCTACGATTGGCTCTACCTCTTGACGATGGGGATATACCTTGTCCGTCTCTAGGATTGGCTTTACCTCTTGACGATGGGGATGCACCTTGTCCGTCTCTACGATTGGCTTTACCTCTTGACGATGGGGATGCACCTTGTCCGTCTCTACGATTGGCTTTACCTCTTGACGAAGGGGATGCACCTTGCCTGTCTCTATGATTGGCTCTACCTCTTGACGATGGGGATGCACCTTGTCCGTCCCTACGATTGGCTTTACCTCTTGACGATTGGACTGCATCTCGTCCGTCTCTACGATTAGCTTTACCTCTTGACGATGGGGATGCACCTTGTCCGTCCCTACGATTGGCTTTACCTCTTGACGATGGGGATGCACCTTGTCCGTCTCTACGATTGGCTTTACCTCTTGACGATGGGGATGCACCTTGTCCGTCTCTACGATTGGCTTTACCTCTTGACGATGGGGATGCACCTTGTCCGTCTCTACGATTGGCTTTACCTCTTGACGATGGGGATGCACCTTGTCCGTCTCTACGATTGGCTTTACCTCTTGACGATGGGGATGCACCTTGTCTGTCTCTATGATTGGCTCTACCTCTGGAATTATTGGGATGGACCTGGTCCGTCTCTATGATTGGCTCTACCTCTTGAAGAAGAGGGTGGACGTTGTCTGTCTCTATGATTGGCTCTTCCTCTTGAAGATGGGGGTGGTCCTTGTTCGTCTCTATGCATATGATTGGCTCTACCTCTTGAAGAAGGGGGTGGACGTTGTCCATCTCTATGATTGGCTCTACCTCTTGAAGAAGGGGGTGAACCTGCTCTACCTCTTGAAGAAGGGGGTGGACGTTGTCCATCTCTATGATTGGCTCTACCTCTTGAAGAAGGGGGTGAACCTTGTCCGTCTCTATGATTGGCTCTACCTCTTGAAGAAGAGGGTAGACCTTGTTCGTCTCTATGATTGGCTCTACCTCTTGAAGATGGGGGTGAACCTTGTCCGTCTATATGATTGGCTCTACCTCTTGAAGAAGATTTTCCACCTTGTCCTCTTCTATGATTGGCTCTACCACTTGACATAGAGGGTGTACCTTGCCCGTATCCATGTCTGGCTCTTTCTCTAGTAATTGACATTCCGCCCGGTCTGTCTTCTTGACTGCTTCTACTTTTCATGGGAGCTTGAGTATTTCGTGCATCTTGAATTTTTTGGTTTTCCTCACCAACTTGGCTTCCTTTTCCCCCGTACCTTTTGTTAGAGCCAGTAGCTCGACATTCAGAGCTATCTGTTTTAACCAAAGAATTGTGGTTTAGATGAGGAGCATGTTCGATCCACTTGTTCCAGAGTGGCGAGTTCTTCAGAGTCCGTTCATTACCCACGACAATAAGCCCTCGTTTTGCACGAGTCAGCAATACATTTAACCTGTTTGTACTGTCAAGGAAGCCTAGAGTTCCACGTTCATTTGCCCTTACAGTACTCACTATGATAACTTCTTTCTCACGGCCTTGGAATCCATCAACCGTGCGCACTTCCACCATAGGTTTTACTTCGGTGCTTAACAGTCTTGCCTGACCTTGATAGAGGGTCAAAATTCCAATTTCTGTGACGTCGAATCTTGACTCATGTTTGTCTTCTGGGACGTTCATAAGTACATCAAGAACCAATTGAACAATACGCTTTTCCTCGCAGTTACAAAATGAAGTTCCGCTTCTTTGTTCTGTGCTATCAACATTTATGAAGCACAATGGCTTTGTAGGGTCAGGCCATTTAAAAACGGCTGGCAAATGGCAAGAGGGTACGAGCCCGCATTTTAGGTTTCCATCATAGAATTCTCGGGAAGGAAACTCCATGAGCCTTGGATGCATTCGATGCTGCGTATCTAGGAATTTGCAAGGAATTACATCATAAAGCCTGTGAAACAGCGTATTGGACAATGCTGAGACATCAAGAGGATCTCCAAAAGCAAAGGGTTGCTGATCACGCTGTCCGACTGTAACTGGTCCAAGCTGTTTCGGATCGCCTATCATCACCAGTTGTTTCACTCCATGAGCAAGGCTACATAACAAAGTAGTTTCTTTGGTTTGAGTTGCTTCGTCCACTAACACAAATTCAAATGTTTGAGAGTCCAAAAGAGGGTCACCAGCTCCAGCACAAGTCGTAAGAAATACTCTGGCGTTGGTTAGAATTTGCTGCACTAACTTTGGCTTTCTGTGAATTATTCCTTTCTCGTCCCGATAAGAAGCTTTCTTGGCTTCTTTCTCTTCTAGTTGCTTCAGCTGTCCATCTAGAGTTATGTCAAATACCTCACGATCGACGCCTTCCTCTGTACCTAGTCGTAGAATATCTAGTGGCAAACCTATTCGTAACTTTTTTGCAATGTTGTCAACTGCAACGTTAGTCTCTGCAACAACTAAGATTTTCTTGTACGTCCCCAGTTTTTCAGCTTGTTTGACGATTTCACATGCAAGTGTAGTCTTGCCGGTACCAGGGGGACCTTGAATCAAGGTTAACCTCTGCTCTAAAGCAGCATGTACTGCTTCTTTCTGCTTCTCATTAAGCTTACTTGAAATCTCTAAATCAGGAAGCGTAATTTCTCTATCGGGGATTTCCATTTGCACGTTTTCTCTGAAAAGTGGACAATCTCTAGGGTGTCCCGCTGGATTAGCTAGTAGATTCAAGAGCCAAGGATCTTCAAGCACTGTCAGCCTCTTGATAGCGTTCATCACTCTAGTGAAAGTAGTGATATTTGCGATGAGGTCTATTTTCCATAATCGCGAATCTTCAGACTTTAAATTATCGGAAATTATGGCAGGCACTTTTCCATACAGGTGGACAGTGACTGTTAGTGGTGCAAGCCTTATGGTTTGTACTTGAGCAAGGCAACAGCACGACTCGTGGCTTTTAGTTTTCTTGAAATCTGCCTGTCTTGTAACTGCAACAAATTGTCCTTGTGTAATTTTTGGACGATGGTTAAGGGACGTGGTACGATAAAACGACAAGAAGCGGCCATCATCTTCTCTTGAAGTAGTCTTGATTTTCAAATTACAGATGCTGAAGTCGGCTTTCTCAAGCTTCATTCTTTCCTTAACTGCTTTGATTTCTTGCAAAAGATCAAGTAAATGAAGGTTGCCGACATGAATAAGATACTTGATTCTGTTCGTTGCTTCTGAAGTCTCTTCCTTGGATAGTTGGTACGACGAAACAGTTCTTACAACGTTTGAGATGCTTTGCCTGGCGATGTCTCCCTTGATATGCCACCAGAATTCCCATTTGCTATAAATGTTGATAAAGCAAGACATGTCTAATTCACATTTGTCGATATCACGGATAAGAAGTTCAGCCGCAAGATCTTCAAGACAGATTCTAGATAGGTATTCAACGACTTTGAATAGCTGAAGTGGTTGGTGGAACTCGCAGGCCAACAGTATCTTCCTTATTACCTCTGTTACTTGTTCTGGGAGATCTTGCGGTGTGCTACAGGCGACAATATTTTCCAGGAGAGAAACGACCAGCTCAGAAACACACGAAGGAACTTCGGCTGGTTTTTCATGCCAGTCATCAACAAACCTTTTAAACAGCAGTGGCTTTCCTTCTGTAGTCGCTCTTTTCAGTGATGCTTTTAGATTTTCCTCTGTCTCGCATGACTCGTAGGCATGATCTAAATCCTCTTCAGACAGCATAAAAGACAGGTCTCTTTCAGTCTCATAGTCTTCTTCTGACTCCAAATCTTCAGTTTCAGCAACAGGTTCAAGATCATTGGCTTCAATAGTATCAAAGTAAGGAACAGTCAGACTACTGTTATCCACAAATACCTCGATAGCAACAAGTGGTATCTTGTTTACGAGGGGATGACGGCGAGGTCCGTTTAAGATTTGTCTCTTGAACCTTATGAGATCTACACTTATAGAGTTCAGCACCTCATCACCCAGCTGCAGTTTTCCTTTTCTTTGGTCAGTTGCTCTCAGCCAGACAAACGTTTGTCTTACATCTTGATTACGATATAACTGCAATCTGTTTTCCGTCAAGTCCATGGTGTATTCAGGTCCAAGGACATACTTTTCACGGTATTGAAATCGCTTCGAATAGAAAAATCCAGAAACGGTGCCTGGAATTACATCTCGTTTTTCTCCTTGCTCTTGTTTTGTAAGGAATTGTAGAACTATTATGACTTCATCTGGTAGGCTTATCACAAGGACACACTTATCGTGATGTGTAAGGGCTTTGAGCAAATGCGTCCAATTGAAGTTCTCGTGGTCTTCTCTGAAGTAGAACTTCCATTTGTTGGGATTCGAGTTCATTGCAAAGACGTCCAAGTCATCTTTTGACAGTAGCATGGATTTTCTCAACGCATTTGTGACGATGTCGGCAGGAATACCCAAACCAATGACTTCACGTTTTTCTTGATTTGAAAACAAGGCGTAATTGAGATGATCTGAATATTTATTAAGAAATATCTCAACTTTCTCTTCCGTTTCTATGGCAGCATTACTGATGCAATTCCAAACGAATTGAAATTTTTTAAACTCACTGATGTTTGACATCTCTCGTGTGACAATCGACAGCACAAACTCTTCAGCGAGATCAAATGAAGCATGAAATCCTTCTGTTTTGCTTAGGGCATGCTCTTCCATTCTCCTCTTGAATTTGTCAGCGTTATCGTCTAAAATCTGCCAGATGAACTTCAGTTCCTTTGAAGGACAATTGTCCTTGATTGGCGTCATTAAATCTTGACTATGAAATGTCTCTCCAGATTTAGCGGAATCTATCACCCTCGAAAACAGCATTCCCAGTTCTTTACATTCTTCAGAATCTACACCTTTGATGTTAGCCCACTCGAGGTAGTTCCTGTTTACTTGTGCAGTCAGTTTTTTCGACTCATTTTGATAAGCAAAATATTTTACCATTTTTTCAAAGCCGATTCCTTGAGGCTTAACTTGAGCACCGGGATAATCATATGGTGGCTTGGTTTTTGGAGGAATAAGATCCGACTCCCATGAGACAAAAAACATATCACCATCAAGATCGGAACCGGCTATTTCATCAGGATGGGGTCGCTTACCGCATACAGGAAACACTATGCAATCAACTAAATGATTGAGCTGTTCAGTATCGACGGCCGTTAGCACTCTCACATCACCCAGGAGATAGCAAGGAGGTTTTGAAACGACCACTTGCCCCTTGATTGTTTTAGGACTTCCAATGTTTCCTTCAGTAATACGAAGGAAGCACTGTCCATATTCAAGTACACCACTTGGATCGCAAACACCATATATGTTCCGGGATTTAGGAATCAAAATGCGTAGTTTGTGAGATACTGAAACAAGTTTTGACTGAGTATGACGGATGCTCTTCAGCACTTCCTCGTTCACTTTCCCGCCACACTCAAGATTTTTTATTAGCCGTTGTGCCAATTCAAACTTGTTTTGCCATTGAAGAATCGAAATTGCCTTTTCTGGTTCTGTGGTCATTTGTTCTACCATATCAAAATGTTTTTGTTGCTTTTTCTCAAAAACCTCGTCAGGAACTCCTAAACCAGACAACAACATTATGTATTGTTTGTTAAGGTGTCCAAATGTGTGGGGTCTGGAGAATCCACACACTCCAATACGCCCATGGACTGAAGTTTCAAATTTCTTCATTGATGGTCGTACCTTGATGGATTCATTTGGTAGAGTAATGTCCAGGGCTAAAACTCCTTTATACCCTTGGTAACGTATCTGATACACTGAAGGAAGATAGTTTTCTTCTTCAGATAGACGTGACACTTCTTTAAATAATTGTGTTGCAAGGCCTTTGCCAATACTTCCACAGCCATCAGTGAAACATTTGTTGTCAGCGGTATTTTTGTCATCTTCTGTAATGATGTTATCACTCTTTACCTCGACGTTCGTCAAACGCACTGCTGAGAACAAGAGGGCAATTCTTGCCATTCTTTTTGCAACGGATTTCTTGTCAAATTTTCCATTGTCTGCAATCAGTTGATCGGCTCTTTTCTGTGGACCTTTCAGCATATAGCATTTTCTCTTTTTCAGTCCACTAGAGCTGCAACCAAGGAATGAGTACTGCTCTCCATTGACAGTGATTCCATCAAGTAGCATTTTTTGTACCACTCTGGACTTCACAGAAACATGGAAAGCAATAATAACAAGATCCTTTGAACCATGTTTGTCAATAAATCTATTGCATTCATCCTGGCCAAAGGTCTTCCATTCTTGTTCACTCTTATGTTCTTTTATAGTAATTGTTGGGATGCTGTTGCACCTGCTTTTGTTGGGTTTTGGCAAGTAGAAAGAAAGATTCGTGCTACGTTTCTCAGATTGGCTTTGTTGTCTCCTCTTAGTGTCGTAATTAGAAAGACTCGATGTTTCTAATGGTAACTTGCCCTGGAAAGCTTCCAATATCACTTTGATTCTATCATCAAGGTCGATACAACGAAGAGTTAGGAAAGGAACATGATGCTGCTGAAAGTAATCAATATACAGACTTTCACCGTTTTCTAATTCTTCTTTCGAGAACTTGAATCTGGTTTCATCGTCTGTGACATCAGGAAGAGGAGATTCCAGCACCAGAAGGCACTTCCTATATCTGTGTATAGCTTCTTCTATGATTCTTTGATTATCATGTACAAGCCTATTTGCATCATCTTTGTTTAATATCTTCATAGAAGCAAGAACTAGGGTGTCTAATACGCAATGGTCAGATATGATATCCCCTCCATGGTCATCATGGGTCTTTTCAAAAAGGCACTTGTTTTCTAGAATGACTTTTAGGCTATCATAGACCGAGCCGTGATCTTCTAATCTTTCCCCTGAACCAACATTTAGCTCTTCAAAAACATTTTTTGGGACATCTCGGATATGGTGTACATTTCTAAGCTTTCTGGTTTTCAACAGTTCTCTTATTAAAGTTGCCTTGCTTGAGCTTCCGATACCACACACATATATTACCACCATGACTTGTCTGGATACAAAATGTCATTATGAGATACCATACACTTAGATAAAAATCATATTAATTTAACAGTGACCCGATTCAGCATTAAAAAGAAACTCGCAGTTTGAGTTTAAATCAAATCAAGATAGGGTATTCTTCGATTTACGCACTTCGAGTTACACTCTTTTTGAGTTATGCCCTCAGACACACCCATTTTGCTTAGTCATCGCCCATTTTGAGATCTGTGTGCATGATAGCTAGATGACAAACATCGTTGAAATCAAAACTGAGTTACATAAACTTGTACCCGACAGTCGAGATAAACCTTATTTTCGAGTTATGCGCTATTTCCATAACTCGATCCTAAAACCCAAAAATACTTTTTAAAAATAAATAAAGGAAATTCACATGAAAGAGAAAGCAAAATTTCCATAACCAGAAATTAACACAATTGACACATCATGCAGACGAGAGAGACTGTAGCTCAGTGGGAGAATGAATTTGGATACATGCTCTGAAACTGATAAACCAATAGTTAATTGTATTACACTGATTGACAGATTTAGATAAAAGTGCTCCACAATTAATGTCGACATGAATATTAATTAATTGCTGCTTGTACGTGATGTACACAACTCTCAGCCTGTACTTCTATTGTAAAGTACTTAAAATCTTGGCTAAACAGCAATTCATGTACAGCATTCACTATTCACAAGACAACCTTTATGATAATAGCTGTATAACACTGAATGAGGATTCATAATTTAGCCAGCTAGCATTTAGGGGTCCATTGTAGCCAGTCATCAATACTGAGTCAATCAGTTTTGAGGGACTAATAGTCTGTGTAGTTAAAATACCTAGCTAACTATTCCTGACAAATGAGTATAATAATAATCTTTCTATTTCCAAGGTTCAACAATGTTTGTTTTTTTCATCATATTACACACAGATGTCAAAGTGGATGTCTGAGTGGATGTTGTCTAAGCAAAATGGGCAGGTCTGAGAATGTAACTCACAACTCATGAACCCAGTATTCTGTTAGCACTGCTGAGATACCAAAACCTACTGCAACCCATAATACCAATAATAATTTAATACTATCTTCCCATAGAGAGAAATGGATTTTCAAAAACTATGTTTATTTAGTTTTCAGAAAATGTACACAAAATGGCAAAATATTGTAAAAAAGTCCTTGCAAAATTTGAGGATGCGTGTATAGGGGTCCAACTCCCCTCCTCATTCTGTGCAAATAGCCCCTATGCCTATAACATTGTAGCAAATTTTATCTAATAGCCAAATAGTCGTTATTACGGATGCATGCAAATGTGTTTAAGAGTCATACAAGTGAGGCTATTGGGTCGATACAATACTTGTTGTCTAATTTGCATTTCATTTGCATGCATCCGTAATAACAGCTATTAAAAGAAACAAAAAACCATTAGTATTTGACGACTCTGAGTTTAGGAAACTTTGCATATTGAGATCATAATACCTTAGAATCTGATGTAATATCAGTTTGTTTCATTTAGGTAATAATGTGCGATGAAAATAAATATGGCATTACCTCCAGACTCCTGCTTGAATGCATCACTGCTGATAAAAGTAAGAGATTATAAAATATTAGTTAATTTGATGGGAAAGGAGCAAAGCTAAAGTCATATCTCCATTTGGGCCTGGAAATCTACATGGTTTAATGATTCAAATGTACATTGACATTTAATTAGTCAAGACATGATCCAGCTATATGTATTCATGTTTGGATGGGATGTATAAAGAGGATTATAGTGGCAAAGGTAGTACTGCTTACTTGACCATATCTATGCTAAAAGCTGATCAAGAAAAGCTTTAGGTCCTAAAAAACTAGATATTTAAAAAAAGGTTTGGTACTATTACTATTGGAGGGAATTAACTGCCAGTCTTTTCCATATGCAAACACACATATAAGATTTACTGGTATGTCAATGAATTCTTGGAAAATTATTTTCTGATTTGTGTGTGGTAATTAAAGCTGTTTTTCAACCTACCCTCACCCTCTATATTAGGAAGTAAAATTTTGTTTGCCACTACATAACTCCCCATAACTAATGACCACTTGCTAAATATGCAAACACTATCTGAATCAACTGTTCTTACATAATATAGAACCCTTGCATTTGACATCAAAACAGCTCAACTTGGAGGACTAAGAAAAATAGCAGCTAGATATCAGAGTTTAATTCCACTCCCTTCAAACAATATCTTCAATTCGTGTTGATTTGGGTCAGTGTCTATGTATAATTTATCAGATTAACAAATACTAATGAAATGAAATGCGTTCAGTGTGAATAATAGAATAAAGAATTAAGAGAAAAATATCATATGCCTTTGGCAGGACTCGAACCCACGGTTTCGGTATACTAGTCCGACGACTAGTTCGAACCTAGGTCGGACTAGTATACCAAAACCGTGGGTTCGAGTCCTGCCAAAGGCATATGATATTTTTCTCTTAATTCTTTATTCTACTATTCACACCGAACGCATTTCATTTCATTAGTATTATCCTCAATTGTGCGTAAATATTTAAGGTGTTCAGCTTACCCATGAGATTAATATCACCCTGGACCCCCACAGTTGCCACATATACAACATTGCCTGGCTGCGTAACCAGGGTGGTTGGTCCTTGTAATGTAGTGGTTAACACGTCGGACTAGTATACCCAAACCGTGGGTTCGAGTCCTGCCAAGGGCATGTGATATTTTTCTCTTAATTCTTAGATTAACATATAATACCTGACCTGATATCTGCTATTTCAATCTCCTGAAAATTGAAAACCTATTGTTTTGTCCTCCAAATTGAGTTGCATTTCAAAGTGCTGCAAGGGTCTATATCCCATATTAGTATTTTTTAAATCACTTTTTTATTGATGAGGGGGAGGGGGAGGCAGTGGAATTTTTTCTTGGGGGGGGGGTCAATGGCAAACAAGGTGGGGTCATTTTTAAAATGCAACAATAGATAAGGGCAGTAGGGGTACTACTACCACATGAACACAAAGCCCTCCACCCAAATAAGCCCAATGACACCAATAGTAAATTTCCGAAGTTCGATAAAAATAGATAAAAATCGATTTTAATCAATTAATTGATCCATTAATTAATGAAAATCGATAACCCATTGAGCTGTGACTATCAATTTTAAAAATCAATTATTTTGATTTTATTGGATTTAATTTTTAAGATGAAATTCATTTAGAGAGACCCATAGGAGATGCATATACTATTACAGTCAAACTAAGAAAACTTTGAACACCTAAAATATGTCTGGAATGTTTATTATGTTTGATCAATGGCCGGTCACGCAAAGTATTTTCCCATTTAAAAGTTTCAAAATTCATATTTTAGTTTTATTGTCGTGAAATAAGACATTTCTGTTTGAGACAGACAGTAATTGGCGAAAGCTGTTGTGGTGTCCCCGCCATTCAATTCACTATTTCTTGTTTCCATTTTTTTCCTCCCAGTTACCGATCTACCAAACTGATCACTGATTTTGTTTTTAAAAGGCTAAAAGTTAAATAAATGAAATAAAATAAAATAAATTAATAAATACAAAGAGAGAAGGATTCGATACAAACTCTTTTCATGGTGGTGGGAAATATCTTTTTTACATGTAACGGTCTAAATAAACATTCCAGACATATTTTAGGTGTTCATGGTTTTCTTATTTTGACTGTAATTGTGTATATTACAGTCAATGTCATTATCATTGTCCAGCTGTTACGTGATTACCTGTTTACTCGGACTTTATACTCGGTATAATCAGGGAGCCACCTCCCTGGTATAATATAGAATTCATGACAATATTAAACTCTACATACATGATGATTGCTGGCATTGACCATTTACAGCAATTTTATTTGAGTATCACATGATATTTCTTGTGTTGTTTAATAATATCATTTTCGGTAGACAACGTTAATGGACTTAATAAGAAAGCATAAGGGCTACTATTTTTTCTTGTCGTACACAACAGTTGTGAGCAAGTTGTAGTGTTGATTTACACGAAGCAATTCGTGTTGTAAGCGTGGATTAAGCAGATTGCATGCGACAGTTGTCTTTAGTTGTCCCTTAAAGATTTCGATTCGATACAGGAGGAGTATCGAGCTTCTAGTAATCTACACCCAGAAATAATGGCATGAAATAGCTCAACATGATTACAGTGCGATTACAGTGTTATAGAATATAATTTGAAAGCAGATCTGTGTTTGGCTTACCTTTGATTTATATCCTACCATCATTTTGTCCTCAAAACGTTTGATCAAATATCTAGAGATAAAAAGCCGCCCTGTCGCCTCGAAAACGAGGCAAACCGGAAGTAAACATTCAGAAAAAAATGTCCTATTATTTTTTTAACGGTTTCCCGCTAGCGGTGGCTACCTGTAGTTGTAAAGGAATATTTCCTAAAAATCATTTAAAAAAAAATTAGCACATACCAATGATTTAGGAGCAAACGTTTATCTATTATTTTTACTAATTTCTTTTTATTATTTTTATCACAGGTTTACACTTATTGACCCCTTTCACGTGACGTCAAATTAAAGCAGCCTGCATTCCAGCGTGCAAACCCTGGTTTAGGGTTTAGGGTTCAGGGAATACACCAGGGAATAACATATCTTTCTGTCAAACAATCCAAGATGGCTGATCGCTGGTAGCTGGTCGCTGAGAAGCCTGGCTTAAAATATCGTCTTTTATCCGGTAAGAAATGCTCACATACTAAACTGAACTCTATCAACGATAAGATAATTAAGGTTTATTTCTTCCCTGTGAATATTTATTTTGTGTGTTTCGGGTTGTTTTTCATCCTCGTTGGTACGTTTTTGCATGCACGTGTTCAAGTTCAAAACCAATCTACCAAGTTATATAACTTGCTTGTTTTTCGTTCAAGTCTACTCAGTTATAGCCTAAAGTCTCTATATTCTTTCAAAAAATTTTATACTCTGTTTGACTGTTTTACTAGGGTTTTTTTCCCTGGACATTCCCTTCTACTGAACTAACGCAAAAACTAGACATTTTTCCTCTGGCTCGATAAAAATACCAGGCGAAAATAAGCGAGGGAGGTTAGTTTTTCGATATCTGCCAAAATATTATAACAGAAATAGGGGTATTTTTATGTGAGGGATATGTTGATAAATTCTGCTCAGGGGATGGATTTTTGTACCAAATTTTGGTATTTCTAGAAAATAATCCATACCCCTACCATAGGTAACATTTTGGAAATCCAAACGAGGGGGAGAAGGAGGGGGGGGGGGGTTCTTAAATCAGGAATTCCAAAGGAGAGGGGACAGATAATTTAAAAAAAATTCTGTTAAAGGAAAATGGAGTCAGGCAGTTTAACAGTTTAATAGTTTATTCAATTTACAAATTTAATATTGCATGTGTCATGTTACAAATTGATAGATGAATTAATAGACTATTAGAAATATAAATATACCAAACAATATACAAGAGCGGTACCATATTGCTGGCTTTCACCTATGTCATCATCAATTTCAAAAAGCATAAATTTGCATTATCATAAAATAAGAATTTTATAATCTTGTAAAGCAGTCCAAACTATACATACTGGTCAAGTTTCAAGGCTGTAGGTCATTTGGTTGCGAAATTATGGGCAAGCAAACATGAGGCTATTTTTGGTAAAAATGTATGGAGCGGCCACATTGGTGTTCCACTCTGGTGCACCAATATGGCAGACGAAACTTCGCAACTGAAAAAGATAGACTATTCAATATTTTCGATGAAATTCCACTGAAATACACTTGAAATAGAGTTTATAAACGTACACAAAGCAAAATATTTCACCTGGGGTAAATTATTTTTTTATTATCGTTCTTCAGATACACGTGACGGTATTGCGTGACACAAATTCAACCTTCATAACTCTGTAACCAAACATTAAAATGACTCGAAACTTTTTCCTGTGACTTATATCACTGATTTCTAAAACATATTTTAGAAATGTTATTATGCAATGTACATGTATAGTTTAGATTTTGAGTTTTTGATGACGTCACATGAAAGCCAGCAATACTAGTGTGTGGTGACCAAAGGAGTATAAACTTAACTTTCGAGTTGGTCACCACCCATATTTAATTACCATTTTATATGAAGCCAGTTATTAATTTGTAAATTAATTGAGAGTATAATACTGCCGATTATCTTTGAGTGACTGAATCTAATGGTTAGTATCTGCATCACAGTTTTTTATGCAAATGCAAAAGGGATTTCATATACTCACAAATTTTGTGAGTATATGAAATCCCTTTTGCATTTGCATAAAAAACTGTGATGCAGATACTAACCATTAGATTCAGTCACTCAAAGATAATCGGCAGTATTATCTGCTTGAACAATCGAGGGTTAGTAGCAAAATAAGGTTTGAAACTGAAATAACATAACAAATTGTTTCGCCGGTAATTTCACTCTTTAATTTCACTCGTTAACTTCATCCTGCAAAATTGTTTATTTTTATTTTGGCGATTCTTACATGGTCTGGTTCAATTAAATGTTCTATAAAGAACTCGAAGGGCCTCAAATACTGTTTTAGGAACTTTTAGTAGTAGTAAAACTGTGAATTTTGGTCCTCTTCAGCCAAAAGCCATGAACTATAGCCCATTGTTTTAAACAATTTTGAGTTTTTTGGCCTTTTGTCGGACTTAGTGGCAATATAATACTATAAAAAAAACCTTCAGTTTCGGCCATTTTCAGGTGCAAAGCATTGCCTACAGCTCGTAGTTTCAACCAATTTTGGACCATTTTCACCCCTTTTCAAAAAATAGGTATTATTAATGAAGGACCCCACCCAATATAGATCATTATTGGCCATTTTCAGGCAAAAAGCATGGACTATAGCCCACGGTTTAGACCAATTTTGGTGCATTTTCACCCCTTTTGAAAAAATATGCAGTAATTATGAAGGATGGAAAATAGATCATTTTTGGCCATTTTCAGGCAAAAAGCATGGACTGTAGCCCACGGCTTTGACCGATTTTTGGTATATTTTGATGTGTTTTTTTTGTTCTTTTACTGACTTACTGAAGAAAACTGCTTGTGTAAAAAGTGTAAAAAGTGAGGTGGAAAAAATATTTAATGCTAATAGTCGGTGAGGGGGTAATGGAAAAACAGCAATAGTAGTTCTTTTGTATCTATGTACTCTTTATTGTTGACTGAATCGTGTTTTTTTTTTGCTTTCTTCAGGAGAAAGATCAGTTATAAACGGGGAATATTCCGAGAACGAAAATGGAGCATGAAATATAAGGTATGAGGAAGTTCTAGATATACTACTATTAGATTATAGTCAGTACACATCTAATGGAGCATGAGATATAAGGTATGAGGAAGTTCTAGATGTACAGTACTACTATTAGATTATAGTCAGTACACATCTAATGGAGCATGAGATATAAGGTATGAGGAAGTTCTAGGTATACTACTATTAGATTATAGTCAGTACACATCTAATAGAGCATGAGATATAAGGTATGAGGAAGTTCTAGATAACTACTGTTAGATTATAGTCGGTACACATCTAATGGAGCATGAGATATAAGGTGTGAGGAAGTTCTAGATAACTACTGTTAGATTATAGTCGGTACACATCTAATAGAGCATCAACATTTCCCAGAAAAACAGTGAATTTTGGTCCTCTTCAGCCAAAAGCCATGAACTATAGCCCATTGTTTTAAACAATTTTGAGATTTTTTTGGCCTTTTTGTCGGACTTAGCGGCGATGTTATACTCAAAAAAACCCTTCAGTTTTGGCCATTTTCAGGTGCAAAGCATTGCCTACACTCCATTAAGTTTCAACTGATTTTAGGCCATTTTCACCCCTTTTGAAAAAATAGGCATTATTTATGAAGAACACAATATAGATCATTTTTAACCATTTTCAGACAAAAAGCATTGACTATAGCCCACGGTTTTGACCGATTTTTGACCATTTTCACCCCTTTTGAAAAAATGCCCATTATTTATGAAGGACACAAAATAGATCATTTAGGCCATTTTCAGTCAAAAAGCATGGACTATAGCCCACAATGTGTATCTTGTATTTCATACATGACAATACTGTTGCCTGTTGACAATGTGTATCTTGTTTCATACATGACAATACTGTTGCCTGATGACAATGTGTATCTTGTATTTCATACATGACAATACTGTTGCCTGATGACAATGTGTATCTTGTTTCATACATGACAATACTGTTCCCTGATGCAAATGTGTATCTTGTATTTCATACATGACAATACTGTTGCCTGATGACAATGTGTATCTTGTTTCATACATGACAATACTGTTGCCTGATGACAATGTGTATCTTGTATTTCATACATGACAATACTGTTGCCTGATGACAATGTGTATCTTGTTTCATACATGACAATACTGTTGCCTGATGACAATGTGTATCTTGTATTTCATACATGACAATACTGTTGCCTGATGACAATGTGTATCTTGTATTTCATACATGACAATACTGTTGCCTGATGACAATGTGTATCTTGTTTCATACATGACAATACTGTTGCCTGTTGACAATGTGTATCTTGTATTTCATACATGACAATACTGTTGCCTGATGACAATGTGTATCTTGTATTTCATACATGACAATACTGTTGCCTGATGACAATGTGTATCTTGTATTTCATACATGACAATACTGTTGCCTGATGACAATGTGTATCTTGTATCTCATACATGACAATACTGTTGCCTGATGACAATGTGTATCTTGTTTCATACATGACAATACTGTTGCCTGATGACAATGTGTATCTTGTATTTCATACATGACAATACTGTTGCCTGATGACAATGTGTATCTTGTTTCATACATGACAATACTGTTGCCTGATGACAATGTGTATCTTGTTTCATACATGACAATACTGTTGCCTGTTGACAATGTGTATCTTGTATTTCATACATGACAATACTGTTGCCTGATGACAATGTGTATCTTGTATTTCATACATGACAATACTGTTGGCTGATGACAATGTGTATCTTGTATTTCATACCTGACAATACTGTTGCCTGATGACAATGTGTATCTTGTATTTCATACATGACAATACTGTTGCCTGATGACAATGTGTATCTTGTATTTCATACCTGACAATACTGTTGTCTGTTGACAATGTGTATCTTGTATTTCATACATGACAATACTGTTGGCTGATGACAATGTGTATCTTGTATTTCATACAAGTGTTTAAAATGACAGTCAAAGTCTAAGACTAGCTGTAGTAATACAGATGATAACTAGCGGTAAGCTAGTGTGGGCTGCGTCGGTGTAAAATTTAACTTTTTATCCATACTGTAGTAATACAGTTGATCCTTTCTGATGCCTGTATGTTCCTGAAACACAAACACTCAACAACTATTTAAAAATTTTGTTTCATTTTCCCCTCTACAGTTTGCCCCAGTACACCAAGTCTATCATGTTCAGTTCTACCAAAATGTTCCACTGCAAAGGCTTTGAGATGATGAACAATTTTGAAGATGACTTCTGAAGAATTTCAGAGGTTTACCCACAAAGTCTGTGGGAGTAAGGAATCGAGAATACTCCAGTTTCACATTCGGTGGAAACCGCTGTTTTTGAAGAACACAGACTCGTTTGCACAGGCTTAGCCTCGTTTATAAGTCATCTATTCAAGTACACCATTAAAAGTCTGTGGGATTGGTATTATTCAACTTGCACATTCTTTACATTACAGTTGGCTGTTGCTAATGATTTGCAAAAGTCAACCGTAATGTAAAGAATGTGTAAGTTGAACAATGCCAATGTTTTGAAATCCCACGGACTTGTAATAACGTCGTTGAATAGCTGACTTATAAACGAGGCTATGCCTGTGCAAATGAGTCCATGGTGTTCAAAAACAGCGGTTTGCATCGAATGCGAAACTGGTGTGTTAGGAAATATCTCAAGAAATCATGGATTCTTGGCTAGGGCTCAAATGGCAAGGTTCAAAAATAGCAAAAAGGACAGCAGCAACACATGATTACGAAAAATGAAAATTTAATTTCATAGTTGCTTTACTTTTCTGGGGAAAACTGGGTTAAACGGCCCCCCGGCCCCTTTGGGTGCTACAGCCCTGATCATGTTCTCAACTCACAAGCTACACTCGCATGAGCGTACAGTACTAAGTGTACTACATATGTTTTGCATGCGTCAAATGTTAACATTCCTGTTAGGTGTGCCGTAGGATAAACATGATTTGGAATTTATTCAATCATCTGAAAATGAAGTCATAGAGATCTATGATAATTGAACTTGAGTGTAATGCTATTGATAACTAGTCCTCTAGACTCAGATATATAGGAATGTGTTTCAACAAAACATTTGAAGATGCTTAGTGCAATAGACCCCTTGCAGCATGTCGGAATGTAAATTGGGCTGCATTCCAACGTGCTGCAAGGGGTCTATTGTTTATTTCACTATAATGTCACAGCTTGTTTACATGGACATTTTTTCCCCAAACCTACTTTTTTTCAGTGTCACTTGTGAATATACATCAGTGATTTAATGTCAAAATAAATGATTGACAACAGACGACTCGTGTGTTATACTGTGTTGGTGTAGGATAAGATGCCACAACATACATCAGTGATTTAATGTTAATGATTGACAACAGACGACTCGTGTGTGTTATACTGTGTTGGTGTAGGACAAGCTCATCACGAGTGCAATACATCAATCTATCAGCCACTACCTCACGATAATCTTCAAAATTTTGTTGAACTATTCTACAGACAGTGTACCCCTAATGGAGTTGAACTTGTCATTTTGCTCTTTGAGTCAGACTGACAGAATGCGCATCGCGGAGGCATGGAAAAAGAGTGCTGTAGGCATCCATGAAAGGGAGGCTATAGTACAAGAATCTATTTGTATATTGGGTACCACACAGCAATAATATATTGACTGATAGTATTCTATGATATTGGGTGGGGGGGGGGGGTGGATAGGTACCACACGGCAATAATATATTGACTGATAGTATTCTATGATATTGGGTGGGGGGGGGGGGGGTGGATAGGTACCACACAGCAATAATATATTGACTGATAGTATTCTATGATATTGGGTGGGGGGGGGGGGGGGGTGGATAGGTACCACACAGCAATAATATATTGACTGATAGTATTCTATGATATTGGATGGGGGGGGGGGGGGTGGATAGGTACCACACAGCAATAATATATTGACTGATAGTATTCTATGATATTGGGTGGGGGGGGGTGGATAGGTACCACACAGCAATAATATATTGACTGATAGTATTCTATGATATTGGGTGGGGTGGGGTGGGGGGGGGGGGGTGGATAGGTAGGTGAGACTGGTTAAACTATTTCCCAGTTCTCCAACCCTCCCTGGGAGAAGCTACATTAAGCACTCAATCTATCAAAGCTCTTTCCATTCTATAAGGTTGTATTGCTTTATGTCAAGAGACTATGATTCATGGTCTCTTGTTGATGTCTATTTGCCTGTTACATAATAACAAGCAGTTGTTTGTTTTATGGCTTAAGTAAAATCACTGTAGTTATAGTTACTATACAATGCAAAAATTGACCCTGAAAATTCTTTTATCAAGCTCCTACACTCATATTGTTTACAATATACTGTAATTAAAACCTTGGGCCTGTAAAAAAATACAATGAAGGAATAATTTTAAAGAGTGAAGCTCAATATATCTTATTAGTCATCTTAGTTTCAAGAACAAGTCCATGGGTAGGAGTGTTGGTACTTCTCATTTCTTTAACAATCAAATCGCTTCTATAATCAAATGCCATTGTGTTGGCTTCATTAATATCTAGTTATTAAGGATCTTCCAAGAGGTTTTGTGGTATTTGCTGTCATGTTTTCTTCATTATCATGCATCATCATCATCACCAGCACATCATCATGCATCATCATAATGCATCATCATCATGCATCATCATCATGCATCATCATGCATCATCATGAATCATCATCATCATGCATCGTCATCATCATGCATCGTCATCATCATGCATCGTCATCATCATGCATCGTCATCATCATGCATCATCATAATGCATCATCATTATGCATCATCATTATGCATCATCATCACATCATCATCGTGCATCATCATCATGCATCATCATCATGCATCATCATCATGCATCATCATCATGCATCATCATCATCATGCATCGTCATCATCATGCATCGTCATCATCATGTATCATCATCATTATGCATCATCATCATCATGCATCATCATCATGCATCATCATCATGCATCATCATCATCATCATGCATCATCATCATGCATCATCATGCATCATCATCATGCATCATCATCATGCATCATCATCATGCATCATCATGCATCATCATGCATCATCATCATGCATCATCATCATGCATCATCATCATGCATCATCATCATGCATCATCATCATGCATCATCATCATGCATCATTATCATGCATCATCATCATGAATCATCATGCATCATCATAATGCATCATCATCATGCATCATCATCATGCATTGTCATCATGCATCGTCATTATTATCATCATTATTATCAGCAGCATTATTATATTAGCTTTATTATAATTTTTATTTCCTTTTTTTATTGACTTGCCCATCGTTTCATAGTTTCATTTTCAAATGCTGAATAGGTTAACCACCACTTAGTTGGTTCAGTTGGTTGCTTTGTGTGTAAGGTTGTGATTTGAGTCCTGGCCGGACCAACACTCGGGGTCTTAAAATAACCAAGAGGGTTTTGTCCTTGTAAATTCATCTACAAATGGTTAGATGACCACATGAAGTGTTGGTCATGCCTCTCCCAACTGCCACACCCGACAACAAAAAGGGAGGCTGGAAGGGGAAGGGGATCTTGTGCCCTATTGTGCAGTACCAGCCTGTTAGCAATGATGCAGGCAAAGTCTCAAATGAATAAATCACCCTTGTGTTTAAAATGACAGTCAAAGTCTAAGACTAGCTGTAGTAATACAGTTGATCCTTTCTGATGCCTGTATGTTCCTGAAACACAAACACTCAACAACATTTTAAAATTTTTCTTTCATTTTCCCCTCTACAGTTTGCCCCAGTACACCAAGTCTATCATGTTCAGTTCTATCAAAATGTTCCACTGCAAAGGCTTTGAGATGATGAACAATTTTGAAGATGACTTCTGAAGAATTTCAGAGATTTACCCGCGAGGTCTGTGGGAGTAAGGAATCGAGAATTAGGAAATATCTCAAGAAATCATGGATTCTTGGCTAGGGCGCAAAAGGCAAAGTTCAAAAATAGCAAAAAGGACAACAGCAACACATGATTACGAAAAATGAAAATTTAATTTCATAGTTGCTTTACTTTTCTGGGGAAAACTGGGTTAAACGGCCCCCGGCCCCTTTGGGTACTACAGCCTTGATCGTGTTCTCAACTCACAAGCTACACTCGCATGAGCGTACAGTACTAAGTGTACTACATGTGTTTTGCATGCGTCAAATGTTAACATTCCTGTTAGGTGTGCCGTAGGATAAACATGATTTGGAATTTATTCAATCATCTGAAAATGAAGTCATAGAGATCTATGATAATTGAACTTGAACGTAATGCTATTGATAACTAGTCCTCTAGACTCAGATATATAGGAATGTGTTTCAACAAAACATTTGAAGATGCTTAGTGCAATAGACCCCTTGCAGCATGTCGGAATGTAAATTGGGCTGCATTCCAACGTGCTGCAAGGGGTCTATTGTTTATTTCACTATAATGTCACAGCTTGTTTACATGGACATTTTTTACCCAAACCAGCTTTTTTTCAGTGTCACTTGTGAATATACATCAGTGATTTAATGTCAAAATAAATGATTGACAACAGACGACTCGTGTGTTATACTGTGTTGGTGTAGGATAAGATGCCACAACATACATCAGTGATTTAATGTTACAGATGATTGACAACAGACGACTCGTGTGTGTTATACTGTGTTGGTGTAGGATAAGATGCCACAACATACATCAGTGATTTAATGTTATTGATTGACAACAGACGACTTGTGTGTTATGCTGTGTTGGTGTAGGATAAGATGCCACAACATACATCAGTGAGTTAATGTTAATGATTCACAACAGACGACTCGTGTGTTATGCTGTGTTGGTGTAGGATAAGGTGCCACAACATACATCAGTGATTTAATGTTAATGATTGACAACAGACGACTCGTGTGTTATACTGTGTTGGTGTAGGATAAGGTGCCACAACATACATCAGTGATTTAATGTTACAGATGATTGACAACAGACGACTCGTGTGTTATGCTGTGTTGGTGTAGGATAAGATGCCACAACATACATCAGTGATTTAATGTTAATGATTGACAACAGACGACTCGTGTGTGTTATGCTGTGTTGGTGTAGGATAAGATGCCACAACATACATCAGTGATGTAATGTTAATGATTGACAACAGACGACTCGTGTGTGTTATACTGTGTTGGTGTAGGATAAGGTGCCACAACATACATCAGTGATTTAATTTAATGGACCTTAAGCACCAGGACGGGAGGACGAGGACGGCGACGTAAAGTCCGAGAAAGAACTAGGTCGAGATCGCCGTCGGTTTTCACACAACGTAACACTTAAAGCACCAGGACGGGAAAACAAGGAAAACTTCACCAAATCAAAATACTAACTTGACGCCAGCTCGTTTTCAAGACGGTTTTTCGTGCGCGCGCCGTCGTCCTTGCTGCTGCAGTCCTCGCTAGAACGTGAAAAAGCACCAAGTGACGTTCTGGAGAGGACGGCAACGGCAAGGACGATGGCGCGCACTCGAAAAACTGTCTTGAAAACGTGCTGGCATCATTGTCCGCCGTCGCCGTCCGCTCCCGTCGTGGATCTTAAGGTCTCTAATGTTACGTGACGAGAGGACCGATGGCGTTCTCGACCTAGTCCTTTCTCGGACTTGACGCCGTCCTCGTCCTCCCGTCCTGGTGCTTAAGGTCCCTAATGAGACATCTTGCAAAACATCGTTGATCAAAACCTACTGCCCTTCACTCTGTTTTGAAAATCATTTCTCAAGTTGTTTTTTAGAATCACAGATGGCTATCACTCTCATTAATAGTTTTGTATTTTTCTGAGACTAAAATGTATGGGATTCAATCGTCATCAGTTTTCAGGTAAAACAAAGGTAGCCCAAGCGTATAGTTAGTAGGCTGTCACGCCATTAGCTTCAGTCGGTGTTCTATTCAAATTTTACATGGTATGAAAATATGCTTTCAGAAAGACTTAAATTATTTAATGTTTTGAATAAAGTCTCTAAAAACGTTGTTTGGTAGTTGAACAACACTCTGGTGATGCAATATTGGCATGCGTGTTTTTGAGGGGTTTTGAGCCGTTTGAAAATAAGGAAAGTTATAAGCCCCAGAAATCGATTCTCCAATAAATTTCCTTTCACTTGAGATTTTGTTGTCGACGCGATATGCCAAGAAATAGTGTTTTGAAAATCGAAATGCAAGCCATGGATATGCGCGAAATTTCAATACAGCCAAAAATAATTTAAAAAAATACAAAACATACACTTAGTGGGGAGGGGACAGGCCAAATGGACTTTCAGCCGCATCAACGCATCACAAACTCTATGCTTGGGTTACCTGTGGGTAGAAAAAAATGCTTGAACAAAGGGCCGGCCATAAAAAGTCACAACGGACTGTGATTGGTCAGCTGAACGTATTGTGACTACCCGCACGTAAAGACGTACATTTTTATTGGATGATTAAAACCACCCCACAAATTAAACAATAGATCATTTGATTCATTGTCACCTTCGTCCAATAAGGAAGAAGCAGGTCTAATGGTATATGTAGTTCACAACTCCCCTATTGTCTCAACATTCTTGCTAGAATGTAAATGGTTACCTGAAGGCGCCACATTCAAACTTATCCATAAGCTGCGAAGACTTGGAAGAGGTAAGACATGATTTTATATAGATGCACAGAAAATACTTATATTATTTGTACAACATTGCAAAGAAACTCCTAAAAAAAGACTAAAATTAGAAATATAGAGTGGTAATTTGGTAGCTGTTGTAGTTTTAATACAAATTCTCAAATTTTTGGGCAATTTTAGGACTCGAAAGCACACGTGTTAGTCGAGGAAACGACCGAACATGGAAGCATTTTGAGAGCGGCCTTAGTTAAAACTTTTCTTTTAAAATTAAATAGAAAGACGTTTTAGAGTTCATGGCTACATTTTTATATCTCCCAATATTTTTAAGTATTTTCGTTAGGTTTTTAGCTTCAAATTGTGCCTCGTGGGAGGAAAACGGTTCTGTATTCGAGTCAACTATTCTCTCACATGGGCTTAAAGCCAAACTAATGCGAACTTGGATAACGTTTTGCTGCTATAACCCTACATATTCTTGTAGTTCATATCTTATTTTTTATCTAAAGTTTGTCTTTGTGTTTTAAAAAAAAATTCTTGAATCCCCTGGTCCTTTTGAAAATGTCTTCAACCAGCTCTTCTGGGGTTTTTCTTCATTATTTTGTTTTCTTCTAACTTGCGTATCATTAATGAGCTTCAACTTGGCATACCAGAATAAACTACAATTCATATTTTTATTTCTTTTCAGATTTTTAAAGACTGTATTGGACCAAAATTTCGCAGGAACATAAACCAGGAGGTAAGATGCAATACTCAAATGCAATTGCGCACGGTAGAAATGTAGAAAAACACTATTTTGATTATATTTGATAGATACGCGCGCTGTGTATTAAACTCTACTTAAGAAAAGCATTAATGTAGAACTATACTGTCTTTTATTGGCATATTCGATAGATTCGAAACGTATAGATATATTATACAGTAGCGCAAGGCATGATGTAGAACTATACTGTCTTTTATTGGCATATTCGATAGATACGATGCATATTGAACTATCATTTAGTTGCGCAACTTAAAGAATTTTCATTTTGATAACGTCGCGAAAGAGTTTTTTGAGCGTTAAAATTATAAACATGACACTGAAGAAACTCCTGATGTTGTTGTTGCTTCTTATACTTTTGCCGTTGTTTGTGCTACTTTGAAATACATAGAAATACAGTACCATTCAATTCCTTTCAACAATAACTTCGTATTCCATTCACGTGCAGGGAACGCCCAGATAGTACATCAGCCCAGCCTGATGATGACTTCATACTTCCCCACCACTGATCAAGTTGTGGAAACCAATAGTACACCAGCACAGCCTGATGGTGACTTTATCCTTCCCCGTCACTGATCAAGTAAGTTTAACATCATCTTACTCGTCCTCTGTTTGTCAGTACAGCCTCTAATTCAAAATCAACGTTAACTTTGCTCTGAATAGCATCCAATAAGTAGGTTTATCATTCAAATTATTTTTTTCCGTCATTTTGATTGGCAGAGAGAACTGCAAATAACTGCCTACAAATAACGGTCTGCTCATGCGCATTACGGTGCAGAGCCATCTTACTGCAAATAACGGTTTGCTCATGCGCAGTAACGCTGTATTTGACAATGGCTCGCTTCCCTGAAAAAATGAGCTGACTTCTTTGTTATTGTTTGACTCGCACTGCCCCTCAAAGATTAGAAAAAATAATTTGAATGATAAAACAATTATTGAACTCGGTTATCGCAAAATATCGAGATTTGTTAAATAATTGCTTGCTCGCCACTAACAAATCACGATATTTTGCTCAACCTCGTCCAATAATTGCTTATTATTGAGCTAGTCATTCAACATTTCAATGATTAAAATTATTTTTTCTTATTTGAGGAAACGAGTGAAAATGTTACATAGAGAGTTGAATTTGGAATAACATTTTAAACATATCTTTTCCATCGCGTGTTGTATAGAATTTTCTACCCAATCTAGACCAGAATGCAACTCGTTTGTTAAGATTCTGAAACTGAAAATTGTGTTTTAGAGGCTTCGCAGGGAATAGAAACTTAAAAAAAATAATGTTAAACTAAATGTTTGCCGAAATCTTTTTTTGATATTAACAAATTATTTTTTATGCAACTGTCTAGATGGTATACAAGACAAGGAAACGAACTGCATACACAGTGATGGGTCGTCTTGCCTCTTTCTTCCCAACATTAACCACGCAACAATGGATCCTCAAATGCTAAAAAAAGTATCAAGGTGTATTGAACAGTTCATCGTATCTCCAGTTCGTGAGTTAAGTATTATTATTATTGTTTCTGCATACTTAGGTATATTTGAACAAACTGAATTTAGTACAAAAACCTCGACGTTTTGGTAAATTGGCACAATATATTTTAAGGCATAAAGTTTATTCGTAAATATTTTTGATATTATATGTTGCACAAAATGTTTTTTTTTTTTGCTGATTTAGTACAAATATTTATTTCATTTAACTTGGACTCTAATTGGCATTTGAATAGCCTTTCGTGCGATTTTCATGTTTCGTCCTTTGTTACGACATTTATATTCTACAAATTCACTTAATTTTTCTTTTATCATATATTTCAAGGTGTGTATGTTTCTGGAGATTGTTTGATTTTCTATAATTTTTTGATCATATATATATATATATATATATTTTAAGGCATAATTTTTAGTCTTAAATGTTTTTTGATACTACATATTGCCCAAAATATTATTTTTTCATTTGCTACAAATATTTATTCCATTTAACTTGAACTCTAATTGGCATTTGAACTGGCTTTCGCGCTATTTCGTTTTTTGGCTTTCGTTACGACATTTATTTTCTATTAATTTTTGATCATATCTTTGAAGGTGTGCATTTTTCTGGAGATTGTTCGGATATCTCTATCTAACAAACTCTCTTTTCTATTATTTCAGAAGAAGTTTCGGTTTTTTTTTTCGTCCTTACGACATTTATTTTCTATGAAGTTTCTTTATTTTTGATTATAGATTTAAAGTTGTATATTTTTCTGGAGATTGTACGGATATCTTCATTAAGAAAAAATGTTATTTCTATTATTTCAGGGGTGGTTTGGATTTTATTTCGTCCTTCCTTGCGATAATATTTTTTGTTTGGTTTTCTATAATTTTTTGATTATATATATATATATATTTTAAGGAAAACTTTTTAGTCTTAATGTTTTTTGATATTACATATTGGCCGAAATATTATTATTTTTTGATTTGGTACAAATATTTATTCCATTTAACTTGGACTCTAATTGGCATTTGAACTGGATTTTGTTACGACATTTATTTTCTACAAATTTTTGATCATATATTTCAAGTTGTATATTTTTCTGGAGATTAATCGAATATCTCCATGCAAGAAACCTTTATTTCGAATATTTCAGGATTGCTTTATTTCTACGCCCTTCGTCACTTTATTTATTTCCTTTAAAATATCTTTACTTTGGCACATTATATTTTAAGGGATAATTTTTAGTCTGAAATGTTTTTTGAAATTATATATTGCCCAAAATATTATCATTTTTTCGATTTGGTACATAACATTTATTCTGTTTAACTTTGACTAATTGGCATTTTAACTGGCTTTCGTTACGACATTTATTTTCTTTAAATTTTTGATCATATATTTGAAAGTGTGTATTTTTTTTGGAGATTTATCGAATATCTCCATGTAAGAAACCTTTATTTCGAATATTTCACGATTGTTTTATTTTAACGTTCTTCGTTACGTTATTTATTTCCTTTAAAATATCTTTACTTTGGCACATTATATTTAAAGGGATAATTTTTAGTCTGAAATGTGTTTTGATATTACCTATTGCCCAAAATATTATCATTTTTTCGATTTGGTACACAACATTTATTCCATTTAACTTTGACTAATTGGCATTTGAACTGGCTTTCGTTACGACATTTTTTTTCTATTAATTTTTGATCATATCTTTGAAGGTGTGCATTTTTCTGGAGATTTTTCGGATATCTCTATCTAACAAACTCTCTTTTCTATTATTTCAGAAGGGGTTTAGTTTATTTTTTGATATTAAATATAACCCAAAATATTTTTTTTTGATTTGGCACACATATTTATTCCATTTAACTTGGACTCTAATTGGCATTTGAAATGGATTTCGCTACGACATTTATTTTCTAAAATTTTTTGATCATATGTTTGAAAGTGTTTTTTTTTCCTGGAGATTAATCGAATATCTCCATTAAAGAAACTCTCTTTTCTATAATTTCAGAAGGGGTTTAATTTTCTTTATTTTTCCTCCTTCATTACAAGATTTATTCTCTATAAAGTCTCTTTAGTTTTCTTTGAGCATGAATTGAATTTGAAACACTTGGCTTAATTAATATGATAGTTTTATATGTAGGACTTCCAGAAGAACATTGTAAGAGCTTCAAGTTCTTCATTATAAGCTATTTTGAGGCCACATAAATTGTGATTTGCCACCTGCAGCTTCTGCTAGTGAGGCTCTACAGACTGTCTTGGAGGAAACGTAATCAATGAAGGGCTGAACCTCGCCCTTTACCCTAACACTAAGGAAGTATGTGTATCAGGTTACGTTACGAAAGCATCACCGTTTTTTCTTCACAGAAATTACTATAAATGATATAACAGCGGCTTTCTACAAAAATATTCTTGAAGGATACGTTTCATGAAATGCGCTTATTAAATCTGGTATTAGTCCATAAGTAATAAAACAACCCTCACCTAACCATCTACATGACAAATAACTAACCAGTAAACAATTAAACCAGTAAACCAGTAAACCAGTAAACCTTTAAACCAGTAAACCTTTAAACCAGTAAACCTTTAAACCAGTAAACCTTTAAACCAGTAAACCAGTAAACCAACAACATACTTGTCCATCAAAAAATCTGCGTATCTTTTTGTTAAAGATAAAATAATGAGTGATTGTTCTTTTTTTGTGAATGCATTTTACTAGCGAGTAGTATCATTCAAAATTTCGTGTGCCTTCCCAAATTGATGGAATTAATGTTGCAGAGTTGCAGAGGTACGAAACCTGGGAGTGATCTTTGATTAGAACCTGTGTATGGACACATTTTTTTGATTTTTTAAACAAAATTCAACTAGCAGGTATATATTTCTCAATCAAAGAGAGCAACTAAAACCAAAAGAATGGTATAGTCATTTGAATGTCCAATAGAAATCTTACTATACCCAGTCTCTATCGTGCTAGTCTTTTAACATCAAGTGCTAATTGCATTTAGTAATAGCACAAGTTATAAAAATACTGGGATTCAAACCCGGTTTGCGATTAAGTAATTATAATATATATTTGCTGCATACTGACTATCATTTAGCGTGTTTTTCTGATCAAGAGCCATGCATCATATATTTGATAATTGTTTCTTCATGTGTACGTATGTTTGAACTAACTGTTTTGGTAAATTGGCACATTATATGTTGGGGGTTAAAGTTTAGTCTGAAATGTTTTTTGATATTAAATATTGCCCAAAATGTTGTTTTTTTTCTGATTTGGTACAAATATTTATTCCATTTAACTTGGACTCTAATTGGCATTTTAACTGGCTTTCGTTACGACATTTATTTTCTACAAATTTTTGATCATATATTTGAAAGTGTGTATTTTTCTGGAGATTAATCGAATATCTCCATGTAAGAAACCTTTATCTCGAATATTTCAGGAGTGCTTTATTTTAACGTCCTTTGTTACGTTATTTCTTTCCTTTAAAATATCTTTACTTTGGCACATTATATTTTAAGGACAGTTTTTGTCTGAAATGTTTTTTGACATTATATATTGCCCAAAATATTATTTTTTTCTGATTTGGTACAAATATTTATTCGGTTTAACTTTGACTAATTGGCATTTGAATTGGCTTTCGCGCTATTTCATTTTTTGGCTTTCGTTACGACATTTATTTCCCATAATGTTTGATCGTTTTAATTTTTTTTGACGTTTTAGTAAATTGGCACATATTTTAAGGCATAAAGTTCAGTCTGAAATATTTTTTGCTATTAAATATAACCCAAAATATTTTTTTGATTTGGCACACATATTTATTCCATTTAACTTGGACTCTAATTGGTATTTGAAAGGATTTCGCTACGACATTTATTTTCTAAAATGTTTTGATCAAATATTTGAAAGTGTTTTTTTTCCTGGAGATTTGCCACCTGCAGCTTCTTCTAGTGAGGCTCTACAGACTGTCTTGGAGGAAACTTAATCAATAAAGGGCTGAACCTCGCCCTTTACCCTAACACTAAGGAAGTATGTGTATCAGGTTACGTTACGAAAGCATCACCGTTTTTTTCTTCACAGAAATTACTATAAATGATATAACAGCGGCTTTCTACAAAAAATATTCTTGAAGGATACGTTTCATGAAATGCGCTTATTAAATCTGGTATTAGTGCATAAGTAATAAAACAACCCTCACCTAACCATCTACTTGACAAATAACTAACCAGTAAACAATTAAACCAGTAAACCTTTAAACCAGTAAACCAGTAAACCAACAACATACTTGTCCATCACAAAATCTGCATATCTTTTTGTTAAAGATAAAATAATGAGTGATTGTTCTTTTTTTGTGAATGCATTTTACTAGCGAGTAGTATCATTCAAAATTTCGTGTGCCTTCCCAAATTGATGGAATTAATGTTGCAGAGTTGCAGAGGTACGAAACCTGGGAGTGATCTTTGATTAGGACCTGTGTATGGACACATTTTTTTGATTTTTTAAACAAAATTCAACTAGCAGGTGTATACTTCTCAATCAAAGAGAGCAACTAAAACCAAAAGAATGGTATAGTCATTTGAATGTCCAATAGAAATCTTACTATACCCAGTCTCTATCGTGCTAGTCTTTTAACATCAAGTGCAAATTGCATTTAGTAATAGCACAAGTTATAAAAATGCTGGGATTCAAACCCGGTTTGCGATTAAGTAATTATAATATATATTTGCTGCATACTGACTATCATTTAGCGTGTTTTTCTGATCAAGAGCCATGCATCATATATTTGATAATTGTTTCTTCATGTGTACGTATGTTTGAACTAACTGTTTTGGTAAATTGGCACATTATATATTGGGGGTTAAAGTTTAGTCTGAAATTTTTTTTTGATTTTGAATATTGCCCAAAATATAATTTGTTTTCTGATTTGGTACAAATATTTATTCCATTTAACTTGGACATTTATTTTCTACAAATTTTTGATCATATATTTGAAAGTGTGTATTTTTCTGGAGATTAATCGAATATCTCCATGTAAGAAACTCTCTTTTCTATTATTTCAAAAGGGGTTTATTTTAACTTCCTTCGTTACGATATCAGTTATTTCCTTTAAAATATCTTTACTTTGGCACATTATATTTTAAGGGATGATTTTTAGTATTAAATGTTTTTTGACATTGGTCAATGACGTGGGTCAATATAACCATCCACTTGATTTAGCAATCACTATGGGTAATTCCCTCAATCACTTCGGTCAGAAAACTACAAAGTTGCAGTCAAGGTCCATTTTATAGAAGTAAAACATATTTTGTAATGGGGATCTAGCCCTCGTCTTGATTTTTTAAACAAAATTCAACTAGCAGGTATATATTTCTCAATCAAAGAGAGCAACTAAAACCAAAAGAATGGTATAGTCATTTGAATGTCCAATAGAAATCTTACTATACCCAGTCTCTATCGTGCTAGTCTTTTAACATCAAGTGCTAATTGCATTTAGTAATAGCACAAGTTATAAAAATGCTGGGATTCAAACCCGGTTTGCGATTAAGTAATTATAATATATATTTGCTGCATACTGACTATCATTTAGCGTGTTTTTCTGATCAAGAGCCATGCATCATATATTTGATAATTGTTTCTTCATGTGTACGTATGTTTGAACTAACTGTTTTGGTAAATTGGCACATTATATGTTGGGGGTTAAAGTTTAGTCTGAAATGTTTTTTGATATTAAATATTGCCCAAAATGTTTTTTTTTTTTCGGATTTGGTACAAATATTTATTCCATTTAACTTGGACTCTAATTGGCATTTGAACTGGATTTCGTTACAACATTTATTTTTGATCATATATTTCAAGTTGTATTTTTTTTTTGGAGACTGTTTGGATATTTCCCTGCTAGGAACTTTCAGTTCTATTATTTCTGAAGAAGTTTATTTTTTAATTTCCGTCCTACTTAACAACATATATTATCTAAGAAGTTTCTTTATTTTTGATTGTATATTTCAAGTTGTATATTTTTCTGGACATTGTACGGATATCTCCATGTAAGAAAAAATGTTATTTTGATTATTTCAGTAGTGGTTTCGATTTTTTTTTCGTCCTTCCTAACAACTATTTTTTGTTTGATTTTTCTATAATTTTTTGATCCTATATTTATTTTAAAGGATAAAGTTTAGTCTAAAATTCTTTTTGATATCAAATATTGCCCAACATATTATTTTTTCCTATTTGGTACAAATGTTTATTCCATTTAACTTGGACTCTAATTGGCATTTGAATTGGTTTTGGTTACGACATTTATTTTCTATAAAGTCTCTTTATTTTTTTGATCATATATTTGAAGGTGTGTATTTTTCTGGAGATTGTACGGATATCTCCATCTAAGAAACTTTAATTTCTATTATTTCAGGAGTGGTTTAGATTTTGTTTCGTCCTTCCTAACAACGATATTTTTGTTTGATTTTTCTAAAATTTGTTGATCCTGTGTTTATTTTAAGGGATAAACTTTAGTCTTAGTTGCTTTTTGATATTATATATTGCCTAAAATATTATTTTTTTCTGATTTGATACAAATATTTATTCCATTTAACTTAGACTCTAATTGGCATTTGAATCTGCTTTCGTTACGACATTTATTTTCTATAAAGTCCCTTTATTTTTTGATCATATATTTGAAGGTGTGCATTTTTCTGGAGATTGTTCGGATATCTCCATCTAAGAAACTTTAATTTCTATTATTTCAGAAGAAGTTTACTTTTTATTTTACTTGACAACATTTATTATCTAAGAAGTCTCTTTATTTTTGATTGTATATTTCAAGTTGTATATTTTTCTGGAGATTGTACGGATATCTCCATCTAAGAAACGTTCATTTCTTTTATTTCATGAGTGCTGTTTATATGTTTTTATGTTTCTGTCTTCCTTACGACTTTATATTCTATGAAGTTTCTTAATTTTTTGATCAAATATTTGAAGATGTGTATTTTACGAAGTTGCGGTCAAAGTCCATTTTATAGGAGTGAAACATATTTTGTAATTGGGGTCTAGCCCTCAACTTGATTTTTTAAACAGCAAATTCAAATAGCAGGTATATATTTCTCAATCTAAGAGAACAACTGGGATTAAAGCCAAGAGAATGATGTAGTCATTTCAATATCCAATAGAAACCTTACCATGCCCAGTCTCTATTGTGCTAGTCTTTTAACATCAAGAAGAAATTGCATTTAGTAATAGCACAAATTATAGAAATGCTGGGATTCAAACCCGGTTTGCGATTAAGTAATTACAATATATGTTTGCTGCATACTGACTATCATTTAGCGTGTTTTTCAGATCAAGAGCCATTTATCCATGGGAAATATTTATCTTCCAACGTCGCAGGTACTTTTCTTTTTCTTTTAGCTGCATGAATAATAAAATGCTTTAAAATTGGAATATATTGTACTTAGAATAAAATATATTCGTTTTCCCTCTTATATATAGTCGCGCAAACCAATGATGAGAGAAGTAACTACAAATAAAGTGACTGTAAATGTGAAGCCTACAACTTTCAAGATGTAAGTAAACATTAATGCTGATGATGTTGTCTTTGATGTTCCTGTTGTAGCAGTTGATGCTACTGGTTCTTTTCGGATCTTGGTTGTGCTATTGCTAATCTACATAGCCACAGTAATATTCTATTTATTCTAACAATAACTTCCTTTTCAATTCACAGGGAACTCCTGGATAGTACAACAGCCCAGCCTGATGGTGACTTCATCCTTCCCCGTCACTGTACAAGTTGTGGAAACCAATTGTACACCAGCCCAGTCTGATGGTGACTTCATCCTTCCCCGTCACTGTTCAAGTTGTGGAAACCAATTGTACACCAGCCCAGTCTGATGGTGACTTCATCCTTCCCTGTCACTGTTCCAGTTGTGGAAACCAATAGTACACCAGTCCAGCCTGATGGTGACTTTATCCTTCCCCCGTCACTGTTCAAGTTGTGAAAACCAATAGTGCACCAGTCAAGCCTGATGGTGACTTCATCCTTCCCCGCCACTGATCAAGTTGTGGAAACCAATAGTACACCAGCCCAGCCTCATGGTGACTTCATCCTTCCCCGCCACTGATCAAGTTGTGGAAACCAATAGTACACCAGCCCAGCCTCATGGTGACTTCATCCTTCCCCGCCACTGATCAAGTTGTAAAAACAAATTGTACACCAGCCCAGCCTGATGGTGACTTCATCCTTCCCCGCCACTGTTCCAGTTGTGGAAACCAATAGTACACCAGCCCAGCCTGATGATGACTTCATCCTTCCCCGCCACTGATCAAGTAAGTCTAGCATCTTACTCGTCCTCTATTTGTCTGTACAGTTTCTAATTAAAAATTAATTTTTTCTCTGAGAAGCAACCAATAAGGTTTGTTGAGCAGGCCGTTCAACATTTACGTGGTTGTAGTTTTCTTATGGAAAGAAATGAGCGAAAATGGTACATTTAATATTGGAACAGCATAGGAATAACATTTTGATAAAACATATCTTTTCCATCGCGTCTTGTATATTAGTATTTTCTGCCCAATCTAGACCAGAATGCAACTCGTTTGTTAAGATTCTGAAACTGAAAATTGTGTTTTAGAGGCTTCGCAGGGAATAGAAACTTAAAAAAAATAATGTTAAACTAAATGTTCGTCGAAATCTTTTTTTGATATTGACAAATTATTTTTTATGCAATTGTCTAGATGGTATACAAGACAAGGAAACGAACTGCATACACAGTGATGGGTCGTCTTGCCTCTTTCTTCCCAACATTAACCACGCAACAATGGATCATTGAATGGTGGAAAAGCTAGTTCATGGTGTCTCCAGCTTCTGGTCAGATCGTGGGTTATGAATTCTGATTATTGTTTCTGCATGGGTAAGTATATTTGAACTAACTGAATTTAGTCCAGAAACCTCGACGTTTTGGTAAATTGGCGCATACTTTAGGGGAAAATTTTGATCTTAATTGGTTTATGATATTATTTTTGATTTCATTTTTCGGCTTTCGTTACGACATTTACTTTCTCTTTAGTTTTTGAGCATATACTTAAAGCTATGTATTTTTCTGGAGATTGTTTGGATATCTCCATGTAAGAAACTTTCATTTCTATTATTATAGTGGTTTAGTTTATATTTTTCGTTCTTCCTTACGACATTTACTTTCTATGACGTCTCTATTTTTTGATCATATATTTGAAGCTGTGTATTTTTCTGGAGATTGCTCGATTATCTTTACTTTCATTTCTATTACTTCAGGAAAGGTTTAGAATGTATGTTTCGTCTTTCGTTAAGACAATTTTTTCCTTGATTTTTCTATGATTTTGTCATCATATATATATTCTAAGGGATAAAGTTTAGTTTTCAAGTTTTTTTGATATTGTATATTGCTCATAATATTATATATTTTTTAAATTTGGTACAAATATTTATTCCATTTAACTCTGACTAATTGGCATTTGAATTGGCTTTCGCAGGATTTCATTTTTCGGCTTTCGTTACGAAATTTAATTTCTATAAATTTATGATCGTTTATTTGAAGGTGTGTATTTTTCTAGAGTTGGTTAACATATCTCGAAAGAAACTTTCATTCTTATTATTTCAGGAGTAGTTCAGTTATAATTTTTCGGTATTCCTTACGACTTGTATATTCTACAAAGTCTCTTTATTTATTTGATCACATATTTGAAGCTCTGTATTTTTGTGGAGATGTTTGTGGGTATCTTTATGTAAGTAACTTTCATTCCTATTATTTCATGAGTGGTTTCGTTTTTATATTTCGACCTTCGTTATGACATTTATCTTCTATGAACTCCTTTTATTTTTTTTTGGTTTTTATATTTCGTCCTTCGTTATAACATTTATCTTCTATGAACTCCTTTTATTTTTTTGACTATATATTTGAAGCTGTAAATATTTTGAAATCTTTATGGGTATCTTTATGTAAGAAACTTTCATTCCTATTTCAGGAGTGGTTTCGTTTTTATATTTCGTCCTTCGTTATAACATTTATCTTCTATGAGCTATATATTTGAAGCTGTGTATATTTTGAAATCTTTATGGGTATCTTTATGTAAGAAACTTTCATCCCTATTATTTCAGGAATGGTTTGGTTTTTATATTTCGTACTTCGTTATAACATTTATCTTCTATGAGCTCCTTTTACTAAACTTGGTCCTTTCCTATTTATGATAATGATTAATGACCTCAACGTAGTTTCTACAAGTAATATTCACCCGATTGTTAAATATGTGGACGACTGCACGGTATATGAAATCTGTAACAAGAACTCGGAAACTACTCTCCAAAACCAACTAAACAAAATTACCTCCTGGACGTCTGATAACAACATGAAGATCAACATAAAGAAGACGAAAGAACTGAGAATTAATTTCTTGAAGCAACCTATACCGATTGACTCACTGCGCATTGATGGAAGTGAGATTGAAACAACCGACTCTTTCAAACTTATGGGTATATGGTTTACCCAACGTCTTACATGGAACTTGCATGTTGATAAAATAACTGCAAAAGCCTCCAAACGTCTATATATCTTACGAATCCTCAGAAGATCAGGCTTTAAATCATGCCATTTATGTCAGATTTATTGCTGTTTTATTAGACCGATACTTGAATTCGGATGCCCGGTATGGCACACTGGATTACCCATCTACCTCAGTGACACCATTGAAAAAATACAGAAAAGAGCACTTTTCATTAGTTACCCTGAATTGAAATATACAGATGCACTTAGTAAAGCTGGCCTGGAACCCCTCTCAGTAAGAAGAGACAACCTCTGCAAGAACTTTTTCAAGAGCATATCCACTGACAACAGCAAACTGTACGATCTACTTCCTGATATTAAAACTCCACATAGCTATGACTTAAGACTTAAGAAAAAGTATCCTCTGATAAAATGTCGTACAGAACGTTATAAGAACAGTTTTATTCCATTCGCAATTCGACATTTTTTATAAACATTGAACTCACTTTTACCTTTCACTAAATGACACATGCAAATATTCGTATTATATTTTTATGTATTTATTATATTATATATTACAATAGTTATTTTCGCCACATATGTATATATCCACAATTTCGTGTAAAAACGACGCAATTCAATTGTTCCTGGAGCATTTGCAAAGTTGTTTAATAAAGCATTATTATTATATTATTTTATTTTTTTGACTATATCTTTGAAACTGTGAATATATTGAAATCTTTATGGGTATTTTTATGTAAGAAACTTTCATTCCTATTATTTGAGGAGTGGTTTGGTTTTTATATGTCGACCTTCGTTATGACATTTATCTTCTATGAGCTCCTTTTATTTTTTTTTGGTTTTTATATTTCGTCCTTCGTTATAACATTTATCTTCTATGAGCTCCTTTTATTTTTTTTTGGTTTTTATATTTCGTCCTTCGTTATAACATTTATCTTCTATGAACTCCTTTTATTTTTTTTTGGTTTTTATATTTCGTCCTTCGTTATAACATTTATCTTCTATGAGCTCCTTTTATTTTTTTTTGGTTTTTATATTTCGTCCTTCGTTATAACATTTATCTTCTATGAACTCCTTTTATTTTTTTTTGGTTTTTATATTTCGTCCTTCGTTATAACATTTATCTTCTATGAACTCCTTTTATTTTTTTTTGGTTTTTATATTTCGTCCTTCGTTATAACATTTATCTTCTATGAACTCCTTTTATTTTTTTTTGGTTTTTATATTTCGTCCTTCGTTATAACATTTATCTTCTATGAACTCCTTTTATTTTTTTTTGGTTTTTATATTTCGTCCTTCGTTATAACATTTATCTTCTATGAACTCCTTTTATTTTTTTTTGGTTTTTATATTTCGTCCTTCGTTATAACATTTATCTTCTATGAACTCCTTTTATTTTTTTTTGGTTTTTATATTTCGTCCTTCGTTATAACATTTATCTTCTATGAGCTCCTTTTATTTTTTTTTGGTTTTTATATTTCGTCCTTCGTTATAAAATTTATCTTCTATGAGCTATATATTTGAAGATGTGTATATATTGAAGTCTTTATGGGTATCTTTATGTAAGAAACTTTCATTCCTATTTCAGGAATGGTTTGGTTTTTATATTTCGTCCTTCGTTATAACATTTATCTTCTATGAGCTATATATTTGAAGATGTGTATATATTGAAGTCTTTATGGGTATCTTTATGTAAGAAACTTTCATTCCTATTTCAGGAATGGTTTGGTTTTTATATTTCGTCCTTCGTTATAACATTTATCTTCTATGAGCTATATATTTGAAGATGTGTATATATTGAAGTCTTTATGGGTATCTTTATGTAAGAAACTTTCATTCCTATTTCAGGAATGGTTTGGTTTTTATATTTCGTCCTTCGTTATAACATTTATCTTCTATGAGCTATATATTTGAAGATGTGTATATATTGAAGTCTTTATGGGTATCTTTATGTAAGAAACTTTCATTCCTATTTCAGGAATGGTTTGGTTTTTATATTTCGTCCTTCGTTATAACATTTATCTTCTATGAGCTATATATTTGAAGATGTGTATATATTGAAGTCTTTATGGGTATCTTTATGTAAGAAACTTTCATTCCTATTTCAGGAATGGTTTGGTTTTTATATTTCGTCCTTCGTTATAACATTTATCTTCTATGAGCTATATATTTGAAGATGTGTATATATTGAAGTCTTTATGGGTATCTTTATGTAAGAAACTTTCATTCCTATTTCAGGAATGGTTTGGTTTTTATATTTCGTCCTTCGTTATAACATTTATCTTCTATGAGCTATATATTTGAAGCTGTGTATATTTTGAAATCTTTATGGGTATCTTTATGTAAGAAACTTTCATTCCTATTTCAGGAATGGTTTGGTTTTTATATTTCGTCCTTCGTTATAACATTTATCTTTTATGAGCTATATATTTGAAGCTGTGTATATTTTGAAATCTTTATGGGTATCTTTATGTAAGAAACTTTCATTCCTATTATTTGAGGAGTGGTTTGGTTTTTATATGTCGACCTTCGTTATGACATTTATCTTCTATGAGCTCCTTTTATTTTTTTTTGGTTTTTATATTTCGTCCTTCGTTATAACATTTATCTTCTATGAACTCCTTTTATTGTTTTGACTATATATTTAAAGCTATGAATATTTTGAAATCTTTATGGGTATCTTTATGTAAGAAACTTTCATTCCTATTATTTCAGGAGTGGTTTGGTTTTTATATTTCGTCCTTCGTTATGACATTTATCTTCTATGAGCTCCTTTTATTTTTTTGACTATATATTTGAAGCTGTGTATTTTTCTTGAGATTGTATGGGTATATCAATGTAAGTTGCGGCTATGTAATTTTAACTACTTGGTTTACATATTGTTACAGTTTTGTATGTTAGATATTCAATAAGAACACTGTAATAGTTTCTGGTGCTTCATAATAAGGCAGCACGAATTGTACTAGATTTGCCACATCCATCTTCTGGTAGTGACGCTTATTATAAGTAAACTATAAGTAGTTCATCGTGATTATCTATAAAAGGTCAACGAAGCTTATACAAATTTCACTCAAATGTCATACCTGTTTCTGTTTGAGATGTCTGTTTCTGTTTGAGATGTCTGTTTCTGTTTGATGTGTCTGTTTCTGTTTGATGTCCGTTTCTATCATGTCCGTCTGTCTGCCTATCAGTCTGTCTTTCTGTCTTTGTGTAAATGTCTGTGTCCGCTACGAAGAACGGTAGCCTCCACGTGGCGTAGCGGGGAGATAATTGCCATGGTACCCAGTAAAGTCGATGCTAATTGGTTGTTCTGTTTGACTTCAAAATTCTAATAACTTTTATTTGAAAGATATTGATTGACAAGTTAAAAAATTTAGACTTCAAATATTGATTTACTGGTAATATTCATGGCTTTTATTACGAATAACCGTTCATCTAAATAGTCTTTTAACATCAAGTACTAATTGTAATTGGCGATGACTCGGGTTCTATAGCCGCTGGGATTCAAACCTCGGTATGCGGTAAAGAAGTTATAATATTTTTGACTAGATGGTCCACAACATAACGAAAGAATATGCATACACCGACGTGAATAGTCTTGGGTATTTCTTCGCAACATTAACAACAGAAAACTAAATGGTGCAACAAAACCAAGGATAGTTCATCGACTCTTCAAGTGTTGGTCAGATTGTAAGTTATAAACCTTCATTATTTCTCTTTATATGTAGGTTTATTAGAGAATGTTCCCATGACCAAACCCTCACCCTTAACTCCAACCGTGACCCTAGCTCCAACCGTGACCCTAGCTCCAACCGTGACCCTAGCTCCAACCGTGACCCTAGCTCAGCCCGTCACCCTAGCTCCAACCGTCACCCTAGCTCCAACCGTCACCCTAGCTCCAACCGTCACCCTAGCTCCAACCGTCACCCTAGCTCCAACCGTCACCCTAGCTCCAACCGTCACCCTAGCTCCAACCGTGGCCATTATTTAAACCGTGGCTCTTATTTAAACCGTGGCTCTTATTTAAACCGTGGCCCTCACTCCAACCGTGACCACTTTATCTTTATGTGAACATAACTCCAACTATTACCCTATTTCCAATCAGGGACCCTAGCTCCGGCCGTGACCCTAGCTCCAACCGTGGCCCTAGCTCCAACCATGGAGATTCAAACCTTGGTATACGGTGAAGTAAGTAAAATATTTTTGTCTAGATGGTGCACAAGATAAAGAAAGAAACTGCATATACCGACGTGAATAGTCTTGGGTATTTCTTCGCAACATTAACAACAGAAAACTAAATGGTGCAACAAAACCAAGGATAGTTCATCAAGTCTTTTTCAAGTGTTGGTCAGTTTGTAAGTTATAAACCTTCATTATTTTTCTTCATATGTAGGTCTATAAGAGAATGTTCCCTTGACCAAACCCTCACCCTTAACTCCAACCGTGACCCTGAGCCTCACTCCAATCGTAACCCTGAACCTCAATCCAACCATGACTCTCACTCCAACCATGACCCTATCTCTCCGTGATATAGCAGCTGAGATTCAAACCTCACTTTTCGGTGAATTAAGTATAATATTTTTTTCTAGATCGTACACAAGATAAAGAAAGAAACTGCATATACCGTCGTGGGTAGTCTTGGGTATTTCTTCGCAACATTAACAACAGAAAACTAAATGGTGCAACAAAACCAAGGATAGTTCATCGACTCTTCAAGTGTTGGTCAGATTGTAAGTTATAAACCTTCATTATTTCTCTTTATATGTAGGTTTATTAGAGAATGTTCCCATAACCAAAGCCTCACCCTTAACTCCAACCTTGACCCTCACTCCAACCTTGACCCTCACCCAAACCTTGACCCTCACTCCAACCGTGACCCTCACTCCAATCGTGACCCTAACACCAACCGTGGCCCTATCTCCAACCATGACCCTATCTCTCCATGATATAGCCGATGAGATTCAAACCTCGGTATACAGTGAAGTAAGTATAATATTTTTGTCTAGATGGTACACAAGATAAAGAAAGAAACGGCATATACCAACGTTAGTAGTCTTCAGTATTTCTTCGCAACATTAACAACAGAAAACTAAATGGTGCAACAAAACCAAGAATAGTTCATCGAGTCTTCAAGTGTTACTCAGATTGTAAGTTATAAACCTTCATTATTTTTCTTTATATGTAGATTTATAAGAGAATGTTCCCATAACCAACCCTTTCACCCTTAACTCGAACCGTGACTCTCATCCAAGCCTTACCCCTCACCCAAACCTTAACCCTCACTCCAACCGTGACCCTCACTCCAATCGTAACCCTGAACCTCAATACAACCATGACTCTCACTCCAACCATGACCCTATTTCTCCGTGATATAGCAGCTGAGATTCAAACCTCACTTTTCGGTGAATTACGTATAATATTTTTTTCTAGATGGTGCACAAGATAAAGAAAGAAACTGCATATACCGTCGTGGGTAGTCTTGGGTATTTCTTCGCAACATTAACAACAGAAAACTAAATGGTGCAACAAAACCAAGGATAGTTCATCGACTCTTCAAGTGTTGGTCAGATTGTAAGTTATAAACCTTCATTATTTCTCTTTATATGTAGGTTTATTAGAGAATGTTCCCATGACCAAACCCTCACCCTTAACTCCAACCGTGACCCTCACTCCAACCTTGACCCTCACCCAAACCTTGACCCTCACTCCAATGGTAACCCTAACTACAACCGTGACCCTCACTCCAACCTTGACCCTCACTTTAACTGTGACCCTCACTCCAACTGTGACCCACACCCCAACCGTGACCTTATCTCTCCGTGATATAGCCGCTCAAATTCAAACCTCGGTATACGGTGAATTAAGTATAATATTTTTGTCTAGATGGTGCACAAGATAAAGAAAGAAACTGCATATACCGAAGTGGGTAGTCTTGGGTATTTCTTCGCAACATTAACAACAGAAAACTAAATGGTGCAACAAAACCAAGGATAGTTCATCGAGTCTTCAAGTGTTGGTCAGATGGTAAGTTATAAACCTTCATTATTTTTCTTTATATGTAGGTTTATTAGAGAATGTTCCCATAACCAAAGCCTCACCCTTAACTCCAACTGTGATCCTCACTCCAACCTTGACCCTCACTCCAACAGTGACCCTCACTCCAACCATGTCCTTCACACCAACCATGTCCTTCACTCCAACCGTGTTCCTAATTCCAACCGTGACCCTCAATCCAACCGTGTCCCTTACTCCAACCATGACCCTCACTCCAATCGTATCTCTCACCCCATTCGTGATCCTCATCCCAACCGTGTTCCTCACTCAAACTGTGACCCTCACTCTAACTATCACCCTCAATCCAACCGTGACCCTCATTCCAAACTTGTCCCTCAATCCAACAGTCACCATCACTCCATCCATGTCTCTCACTCCAACCGTTACCCTCACTCCAGCTGCAACCCTTACTCCAACCGCGACACTCACTTCAACCTTATCCCCAGCTCCAACCATGTCCCTACCTTCAACTGTATCCCTTACTCCAACCGAAACCCTTACTCCAACCGTGACCTTTACTCCAAATGCAACCCCAACTCCAACCGTGATTTTATTTCCAACCATGACCCTCACTCCAATGGTGACCCTCACTCCACCCATTGACCCTCAACCGTGACCCTCAGTCCAACTATGACCCTCAACCCAACCGTGACCCTCACTCCAACCTTGACTATCACTTAAACTGTGACCCTCACTCCAACCGTGACCCTCACTCCAACCGTGACCCTCACTCCAACCGTGACCCTCACTACAACTGTGACCCTCACTCCAACTGTGACCCTCACTCCAACCGTGACCCTCGTTCCAACCGTGACCCTCGTTCCAACCGTGACCCTCGTTCCAACCGTGACCCTCCCTCCAACCGTGTCCCTCACTCCAACCGTGACCCTCGCTCCAACCGTAACCCTCACTCCAACCGTGACCCTCACTTTAACCGTGACCCCAGCTCCGACCCTCACTCCAACCGCAACTCTCGCTCCAACAGCAAACCCCTCTCCAACCCCAACTCCCACTCCAACTGTGACCCACTCTGCAATTGTGACCTTCATTCCAACCGCAACTCCCACTCCAACTGTGACCCTCACTCCAACTGTGACCGTCACTCCAACCACGACCCTCATTCCAACCGCAATTCTTGCTCCAACAGCAAACCCCACTCCAACCGCAACTCCCACTCCAACTGTGACCCACTCTGCAATTGTGACCCTCACTCCAACTGTGACCCTCATTCCAACTCCAACTCTCGCTCCAACCGCAACTCCCACTCCAACCGCAACTCCCACTCCAACTGTGACTCTCACTCCAACTGTGACCCTCACTCCAACCACGACCCTCACTCCAACCATGACCCTCACTCCAACCGTGACCCTCACCCAAACTGTGATCCTCATTTCAACCGTGACCCTCGTTCCAACCGTGACCCTTGTTCCAACCGTGACCCTCATTCCAACCCTGAACCTCCCTCCAACCATGTCCCTCACTCCAACCGTGACCCTCGCTCCAACTTAACCCTCACTCCAACCATGACCCCAGCTACAACTGTTTACACAGCTCCAACCATGACCCTCACTTCAACCGTGTCCTAACCCTAACCCGTGACCTTATCTCCATTAGTGAATCTCACTCCAACCTTGACCCTCACTCCAACTTTGACCCTCATTCCATCTGTGTTCCTCAATCAAACCATGTCCCTTACTCAAACCGTGACCCTATCTCAAACCATACCCCTCACTTAAACCGTGACCCTCACTCCAACAATCACTTTAACCATGACACTCACTCCAACCATGACCCTCACTCTAACTGTGACCCTCGCTCCAACTGTGTACCAAGCTCCAACTGTTTACCTAGCTCCAACCGTGACCCTCACTTCAACCATGTCCTAAGCTCAAGCCGTGTCCTTATCTCCAACCACGACTCTCACTCCAACCTTAACTAACCTCAAACCCTGAAACCCATTTTTACACAATTCCCATATTCTAACCCAACCGCAATCCTAAAACCTATTTTTAGACCTTTCACATATTCTAACCCTAAACCTAACTCAAACCAAACCCTATGCCTAACCCTGAAAACGATTTTACTCAATTCCCATATTATAACCCTAACCCCCAAGCCACCCCTATTAGCAGCCCACACCTAACTCCAACAAACCAACCTTAAGCCCAAACCAACCTTAACCTCAAAGTGCATATAAGAGTTCGCCAGTTTCTGTTTAATATGAACGTTCTGAACCTAAATATTACATAATCAATAAAGTGTTTTTGATTCAGTACCGATTTCATTTCTTTTTATTCTGTGATTTTTAGTGTCAGAACTTTCAAATTCAATAAAAACTTCCAAACCCTTAAATATACTTTAACCCAAACCAAACCTTTACCTTAACCACAACCCTTATCTTAACTCCAATCCTGACCTTAACCACAACCCTTACCTTAACCCTTACCTTAACTCGAACCCTAACCCTAACACTGACCCTAACCACAACCCTTACCTTAACTCCAATCCTGACCTTAACCACAACCCTTACCTTAACCCTTACCTTAACTCCAACCCTGACCTTAACCACTACCCATACCTTAACTCCGACCCTGACCCTAACACTGACCCTTACCCTGACCCTAACCACAACCCTTACCTTAACTCCAATCCTGACCTTAACCACAACCCTTACCTTAACCCTTACCTTAACTCCAACCCTATCCCTAAACCAGACCCTAACCACAACCCTGACCTTAACCACAACCCTTATCTTAACCCTTACCTTAACTCCAACCCTATCCCTAACTCTGACCCTAACCACAACCCTTACCTTAACTCCAACCCTGACCTTAACCACAACCCTTACCTTAACCCTTACCTTAACTCCAACCCTAACCCTAACCCTGACCCTAACCACAACCCTTACCTTAACTCCAACCCTTACCTTAACTCCAACCCTAACCCTAACCCTGACCCTAACCACAACCCTTACTTAACTCCAATCCTGACCTTAACCACAACCCTTACCTTAACCCTTACCTTAACTCCAACCCTATCCCTAAACCTGACCCTAACCACAACCCTTACCTTAACTCCAACCCTGACCTTAACCACAACCCTTACCTTAACCCTTACCTTAACTCCAACCCTATCCCTAACTCTGACCCTAACCACAACCCTTACCTTAACTCCAACACTGACCTTAACCACAACCCTTACCTTAACCCTTACCTTAACTCCAACCCTAACCCTAACCCTGACCCTAACCACAACCCTTACCTTACCTCCAACCCTTACCTTAACTCCAACCCTAACCCTAACCCTGACCCTAACCACAACCCTTACCTTAACTCCAATCCTGACCTTAACCACAACCCTTACCTTAACCCTTACCTTAACTCCAACCCTATCCCTAAACCTGACCCTAACTCCAACCCTGACCTTAACCACAACCCTTACCTTAACCCTTACCTTAACTCCAACCCTATCCCTAACTCTGACCCTAACCACAACCCTTACCTTAACTCCAACCCTGACCTTAACCACAACCCTTACCTTAACCCTTACCTTAACTCCAACCCTAACCCTAACCCTGACCCTAACCACAACCCTTACCTTACCTCCAACCCTTACCTTAACTCCAACCCTAACCCTAACCCTGACCCTAACCACAACCCTTACCTTAACTCCAATCCTGACCTTAACCACAACCCTTACCTTAACCCTTACCTTAACTCCAACCCTATCCCTAAACCAGACCCTAACCACAACCCTGACCTTAACCACAACCCTTATCTTAACCCTAACCTTAACTCCAACCCTATCCCTAACTCTGACCCTAACCACAACCCTTACCTTAACTCCAACCCTGACCTTAACCACAACCCTTACCTTAACCCTTACCTTAACTCCAACCCTAACCCTAACCCTGACCCTAACCACAACCCTTACCTTAACTCCAACCCTTACCTTAACTCCAACCCTAACCCTAACCCTGACCCTAACCACAACCCTTACCTTAACTCCAATCCTGACCTTAACCACAACCCTTACCTTAACCCTTACCTTAACTCCAACCCTATCCCTAAACCTGACCCTAACCACAACCCTTACCTTAACTCCAACCCTGACCTTAACCACAACCCTTACCTTAACCCTTACCTTAACTCCAACCCTATCCCTAACTCTGACCCTAACCACAACCCTTACCTTAACTCCAACCCTGACCTTAACTCCAACCCTAACCCTAACCCTTACCTTAACTCCAACCCTAACCCTAACCCTGACCCTAACCACAACCCTTACCTTACCTCCAACCCTTACCTTAACTCCAACCCTTACCCTAACCCTGACCCTAACCACAACCCTTACCTTAACTCCAATCCTGACCTTAACCACAACCCTTACCTTAACCCTTACCTTAACTCCAACCCTATCCCTAAACCAGACCCTAACCACAACCCTGACCTTAACCACAACCCTTACCTTAACCCTTACCTTAACTCCAACCCTATCCCTAACTCTGACCCTAACCACAACCCTTACCTTAACTCCAACCCTGACCTTAACCACAACCCTTACCTTAACCCTTACCTTAACTCCAACCCTAACCCTAACACTGACCCTAACCACAACCCTTACCTTAACTCCAATCCTGACCTTAACCACAACCCTTACCTTAACCCTTACCTTAACTCCAACCCTGACCTTAACCACTACCCATACCTTAACTCCAACCCTGACCCTAACACTGACCCTTACCCTGACCCCTAACCACAACCCTTACCTTAACTCCAATCCTGACCTTAACCACAACCCTTACCTTAACCCTTACCTTAACTCCAACCCTATCCCTAAACCAGACCCTAACCACAACCCTGACCTTAACCACAACCCTTACCTTAACCCTTACCTTAACTCCAACCCTATCCCTAACTCTGACCCTAACCACAACCCTTACCGTAACTCCAACCCTGACCTTAACCACAACCCTTACCTTAACCCTTACCTTAACTCCAACCCTAACCCTAACACTGACCCTAACCACAACCCTTAGGGTTAGGGTTAGGGTTAGGGTTAGGGTTAGGGTTAGGGTTAGGGTTAGGGTTAGGGTTAGGGTTAGGGTTAGGGTTAGGGTTAGGGTTAGGGTTAGGTTAGGGTTAGGGTTAGGGTTAGGGTTAGGGTTAGGGTTAGGGTTAGGGTTAGGGTTAGGGTTAGGGTTAGGGTTAGGGTTAGGGTTAGGGTTAGGGTTAGGGTTAGGGTTAGGGTTAGGGTTAGGGTTAGGGTTAGGGTTAGGGTTAGGGTTAGGGTTAGGGTTAGGGTTAGGGTTAGGGTTAGGGTTAGGGTTAGGGTTAGGGTTAGGGTTAGGGTTAGGGTTAGGGTTAGGGTTAGGGTTAGGGTTAGGGTTAGGGTTAGGGTTAGGGTTAGGGTTAGGGTTAGGTTAGGGTTAGGGTTAGGGTTAGGGTTAGGGTTAGGTTAGGGTTAGGGTTAGGGTTAGGTTAGGGTTAGGGTTAGGGTTAGGGTTAGGGTTAGGGTTAGGGTTAGGGTTAGGGTTAGGGTTAGGGTTAGGGTTAGGGTTAGGGTTAGGGTTAGGGTTAGGGTTAGGGTTAGGGTTAGGGTTAGGGTTA